>JAYMSP010001750.1:0-29181 GCA_036897095.1 Plantago elongata | reverse complement strand
CAGCTAAAAAGAAGAGTGTTGCAAGTTCGTGTTGACCAAGATCACGGTGGAGTGTTGCAAATTCGTGTTGCCCCCATTGAAACTGAAGACTAGATATCCTAGCAGTCCATTTTCATCATCTTCTTCGTGTTGCCCCAGCTCTCATCTTCGTCTTCTGATCGAAGAAATTGTGGCCCGAGATCTCGTCTTCTTCTTTGCAAGTGTGGGGTTCTTTCCATGGGTTGGTTTTGCTCATTCGATTTCTTCTGCTCTTCATAAATTTTCATATTCAGTCTCTAATGGCCGATCTTCTCCTTCAATTTCTTCTGCTTTTGGTCTCTTCTTATTTTTGGATGATTTTGGGGATTTCGAAAAATTCATGGACCTCAGTTACTAAATAAGTGATTTGTAAAATTCGGATGCAAATGGTAGCAAATCAGGAAATCCGCCATGGGAGAGTTTTTCTCGTAAACTTGGGAATGGAGAGTGAAATAGTGACTTGTCCGGTTTTGTTTTGATAACAGGTGAATGAAGAAGGAAGAAGACAAAGAATTGTTAAGGCTGTGTTTGATTTGCAAATAAAGTGAATTGGGAATTAAGCTGGTCAACGTTTTTTAGGATTTATGGACCTGGATGTAATTGTTGATCTCGGAGGATTCAGATGCAACATAGGCATCCTGCAGGGGGTGTATGTAATTATCCCTTTAAAGTATTATTACAAACTTCATAACCCAAATTAGAAAACTTTTTATCCCACTCATTAATTTTTTATTATTTTACTTTCTTTATCATAATTTTCTTCATTCCCTCACATACTTCATCATTCACTTATTACTTTACCAACATAATCTTAAAAATGAATATAGCATAAGGGACAACGAAATGTAGCTCAGTTGGTAAAACGCTTCACCTCCAACCAATAGGTTGGAGGTTCGAGTCACCCTTTAACCGTTTCAAAAAAATTTCATGTTTAAAAGGAGATGGAGATTTGAATTAGCCCTCCAGAATCCGGTCTATATCATTATTAACTGACCAGATAAAGACATTGAGAGATTTAGACCGGTACTCTTTTGGAATCAACAATTCAAAAAACGACCGTTCTATCATTTGCATTCCATGATGTAAATTTTTTTTATACCGTCACACTAAATGTATAGGTGTGAAAACTGTATATTTATACTCTATAATACAATAATTTTGTTACATTTATATTCTATGATGCATCATTTATACTCTATGATACAACGTCTTTCTTTGATAAGTTTTTATTTTAAATTTGAATCCCAACTTAGGTTCTTGGGAAGAATTTTCTCACAATGATAATCAGTACATGATAGGCCGATCTACTTAAGAACATCAAATTTCAAATTAGCTTCATTCATAAGTACTGGGCCTTTTGGGCTATTGATATATCCTGTTCGCTTCCGAATAATTAGGCGTGGGCCTGGGCCTTTACTTAGGGACACGTGAAATTGTACACAAGCATACAAAACACTTATGAATGTATTGTTTAGAAAATTAATGGGCGGTCATACGGTTTGAGTGGTCATATCCCCATTCAAATTGATCTTTTTGTATTAAAAAAATTTAATTTCAATTGAAAAAAATTATTCAAATTCTATCACAATCATCCATAAATCTTTTATGATGGTTATATAGTTATTTTGATTAATAAATTTTTTTTACAACGGTTAAAGAGTGACTCGAATCATCGACCTATTGGTCGAAGGTGAAGCGCCTTACCAACTGAGCTGCGCTTCGTTATCGTTAGGGATATAGAAATAAGTGTAAGAGCTAATTGTCATAATTGTAAAATACGAATATCGTATAATAGGTGTGGTATTTTCGTATTTTATTTTGTAAGAGTCTGTTTTTACAAACTATAGATGATATAATAGAATAAAAGAAAAGAAAAGGAGAATTACTCTTATGTAAGAGATATCTCTTGAATGATGAAGATGCATAAAGAAGGAAATACAAATTAGCATTTAGTGAATGAATGTTAATGAGATGAAGATTATTGGGATTAACATCTATAATTGTAATAAAGAGAATTTTATGGATTAATGAAACTTATCAAAGTATACATCAATACTAGTATTAACCTGTGACGATGTCATAAGATAGTTTACTTCGTATATAAAATATAATGATAAAATTAAAAGTAAACGTAAGCACAAAAATATATAAGTAAAAATTAGTTCAAGTAATGTGATAAAAGATATAACTATAAAATAGTCTTTAACTTTTCCAAAAAAAAGTATCAGAGGAGTAAGGTTGAATAACAATAAAGATAACAAAAAACAATGTCTAGATAATTCACGTAGATAGTCATCCATGCCATGTCCATTAAGAAGGTTTACCTGCAATAGTCATAGTTAATATTAATGTTTTAGTAAGTATGAATTGATTCAAATTTAAAGTACATTATTAAATCAAAGCACATAATACCTTAAAGATTTCTAAATATCACCTTTTAAACAACGTTGATGGTTCTATCGGTGGGATTATCATTTTCACCTAAAGTCAAACCCTTGAGCCCTTTTATGTTCGTCACTCTCGAAAATGCAACATATAATTGACTGTGGCTGAACACAGGTTTTGGAAGATATATGCCCGCATGATTCAAAGACTGGCCTTGAATCTTATTGATTGTCATGACATAACAAACAGATATCGAAAATTGTCTTCGCTGGAATATGATAGGAAACTTGGTAAGATCAGATGGTGTGTACACCATTCGTGCAATCAATACCTCCTGACCTGCATTCTTCCCATGCATCTTCTTAGCTTGTATAACCTTATCCCCGATTTTAGTAACAATTAGCCTCATGCCATTACATAATTCATCGGCTTGGTCTATGTTCATGAGAAGCATAATTGGACAACCTTTCTTAAGTCGAATGACATAATTCGGTACACTTGATGTCTTAATCGTGTTAAGAAACTCAGTTGAGTAGACATCTTCTCTATTAACTATGTCATCTTCGTCGGGCATATGCTATCTGAGCTCAGAAACTCATGGGCATCACCAGGCAGTCACTTCATGTACAACCTCATTTGTTGGAGGTAGAATGGCCCTATCTTCAAAGTTGCGGGCATCACCAACATGGCCTAAAATAGAGGGGTACGTAGACTTGACAATATCATTTAATGGATTAGATGCATCACGAATGACTATATCACCAGTCAAATTTGAACTCAACCTCACCATCATTGGTGTCACCTACTTCACCATCACCAACTTTCAACAACCAGTTGGCGAACTCCTTAATTTCACGAACCTCATGTGGTGAGCTACCTGACTGTTGATATACATAAGAGAACAAAGAATTAGAAAAAAAATAAACATATGTAATATCAATTATAAATAACATGAACATATGGAATTATGATAGTTACCTGAAGACGCATGTTCTTGGTGAGCTTGAGAACACGACAATGGATCCATATGTTTCTAGATGAAGTGAGAGCGTGATGGACAATATCTTACCTACTTCCTTTAGGGATGACATGCAATACATGTCTAAAATCGCCTCCAAACTTAACCACTAAACCTCCAAAGGGCAGAAGGTTCACCGTCGATTCCTCTCATAATGTACCTTAGACTTCGATCCAATGCCTCCATGCAGAACTTGTTTGTCATAGGTGCCTTATCCCATATAATGAGCTTTGTCTTCTTCAATAATCCCGTTAGATCAGATTCATTGACAATCCTGATATACACAGTCGTCTCGCAACATTCAAAGGAATGCTAAATCTAGAATGTGCAGTCCGACCTCTAGGAAGCAATAAAAAAGCAATGCCACTTGATGCCACTGGGAGAACAATATCACCTTTACCTTGTATAGTTGAACAAAGTGTCTTCCATAAGAATGTTTTTCTGGTACCACCGTAGCCATACAGAATGAAAACACCTCCAGATCCAAATGATATAACATCCATGATAGTATTGTATACATCACGTTGCTCATCAGTCAAACACATATAGAGATGATCATGTTCTCGAGCCATTGCAACGGTATCATATGATGTCTCTTCCAAAATAAGAGTGTTTTGACCATCTTCGACAACAACTTCATATGGCCTTGGCATGCCCTCAACTTGAGATAGACTCCATACATTTCGAGACAACAATATTTCTATCTAAAAAGGTGTGAAATTCAACAACTGTTCTTTGGTGAGCTCCAAATCTGTTTTCAAATTAAACGTGGTTAAAGTAAAGGTATTATTGAGAAAAAGGTTAGTCAATAAATTAAAATAATTGTTTAATAAAAAATAAAAAAATCGCAACATTGAATACCTGAATTATGGTGTTTCCTTCTCATTATGTATTCAATATCATCGGATAAGAATTTCCATGTATTTTTTCATACATACACCGATCTAGACATGATGTCGGACTGAGCAATCATAGCAAATAAATGCCTCAAAAATCTACGGATTCTCAAAAACTCACTTCCTTGATAGCATCAATGTATTCCTTATCATCATCTAGGAGCCCTAGAGCATAGCATGCTTCCCAATATGTTTGATGAACAAATACTTCTACGGTTCTCAGATCCTCATAGCATGTAGCACCTCTAATATGATTCAATATAATCCTAAAGAAGTATGTCGGGCCTGTTCTAATAGGAACATGATATATCCTACCGATTTTACCATTGAATTGCTTCCTTGGCTTCCAATCTTTATGGGTTTGATTCCACACATAATGCTTCAGAAACATATAAGTAAACTCATGCCTCATAGTGTTCTTTGATGTATTCCATCCACTTTAGGAATTTTATTTCGACAATAGTAGTCTTTTCAATAAGATCATCTATCACATCTACATCCTTGAAGATCATGTTACGTTCACCTTCAAGGTGAAATGATAAACGCTCTATAGGCGGGTCTTTATAGTGTATATCTCTTCCCATCAGACGCCAGGATGACTCACATGCGGATATATAACGACACTCCACGTAATCCTTAACTTCATTGCAATTTTATAACATTATATAATTGATTTTATTCAAATTTACATTTTTTTTTAAATTTACATTAATTTTAGGGAAAATTACATACGCCCCCCCCCCCTCCAAAAAAAAGATGTGCTTCTCACATCTGACTACCACTCAGATCGATAACATCTAAATCCATTTGTGCTGACCAACTTAAAAGCTAAATCAATTTATGTCCAAACTGCATATGCCCGTATCTATTTCTTTGTAAATATCATTTTAAATAAAATAATATTAAAATACAAAATTGACTTTACCATTTTAATTAAGGGGAAAATAAAAGTTACAAAATTTACTTCACCATTTTTTATCGGTCTTTCCGGCCACTTGAAACTGCCTATCTCCACCCTACCATATGTTCCATCACCATCCCAACTATTATTGGACTGGCCCTTGACCCGATTTTTGTTGAAAGTTGAAGGTAACAAAAAAATTTCGAGCCGCCATTAATGAACATTAAGAAGCTTTGTGGGAATGAAATCAATTTTCCTCTAAGAATTTTCTTTGAATGACCGTCGTCGATTGCCATTGATAATGATAATTGAGAATGAAAATGATCTCGATCGGTTAGTCTACCAATGAGGAACTCCTCGAAAAAATCGAGTTCTATGATCTGAAATTAATAGCTTATTTTGATCATTTAATTGTTTTTGTGATCGATTATATGTTGGTGAACATGAGGGTTTGATCCTGGTAAAATTTGGTTAATGATTTGAAAAATCAGGGACTCATTGGATGCATAAAATTTTAAAACTCTTACTTTTGTGAATTAGGGTTGAATTAAGGACTGACGTTGCAAAATGAATTTTGCTGGGCACTTTTGATTTCTTTACAATTTGACCCATAAATAATTTTTGATTTTATAATTAAGTCCAAAATATTTAAAAATTACATAATTAAACTATGGACATTTTATTATTTATTATTATTAATTTTTAAATATCATTTGAATAAATTTTGATTTATAAGGGCTGGTATGAAAGGAATAGTTGCAATTTTAACTTGAGAATTTAATTCTATATAGGAACTTGAGTTGTTAAAAATCATAAACCATCAATTACATCCAAGTCCACTATTTAGTTAATGTTGTTCGGTCCAAAATTTGATATTTGAAGATAGGCAAAAATGGCTTTTACAAGTTTTAATTCGTGAAAAATCAATTCGTGAACTTCAGTGTTATTGATTTATATTGAGCATGACTTGCATGTAATTGTCGATCTAAGCGTAGCCACCTGCAAGTTTTGAATCTAATTGGGGGCCTATATATAATTTACCCTTATTTTTAAGTGAAAAATTTCAGATTAATAAGAAGGTGACATGTATCATTGATTATATTTTTTCTTTTTCTTTTTTGGTCAAAATCAGATAAATTGATCAATTTTTCCTGAAAATTGATCGGAGTACCTAAATTGAAAGGGGTGTTGATGTTTAGTACTTAAATTGGACAATATTGTTGAGGTAAAAGCCCCAACTACGGATATTACAAAAAACCACTAACTCTCTTCAATCCTTAAAGCCTCGTAGAGTCCGAGCCTCAGTCCTTGCGCCGGATCCTGCTATTCGGAACTGCACAAGAAGCTTGAAGGGGGAGGGGGTTAGAACCTTTAAACCTGGTTTGCCTTGGATCAAACCAGATACAAGACTTTACTCAAGATCGGTTGTAGGTCAACTTTGTATCATTAAAGGCAATAGGCTTATAGCATAGTGTAGAGAACAATTGGGCATACTTGAGTTTACCTTGAGAGGTATTCCATATTTATAGAGATTAATACACTTCTTGGGCCAAACTTGTTGGATTGTACCAAGTGTTGGACTAATAGAATTTAATTAAGCCCGTGGATAATATGATTGTCATAATCCATATAGCATTTGGGGTATAAGGCTAGATTAGCCATTTTGTAGGTTTTGAGGGCCTCGACGACATTCCACTCATGGATATATCCGAAGTGATGGTTCCGGACTGAACTGTCCAGAACAAGGCCCTCCACTACTAACGTATTATGATTTGCCTTACTTATCTGTCTTTAGGTTCAGATGTGATATGCGGGACGAGGATCCGGACACGTCAGGTTCGGATATGACGCCTTTGTCCGGCCATCCTGTTCATTGTATATTCTCCGTGTGTCTAGCCCAATCGTGACCTCGGATGGTCTGGAGTTCGGATCCGCGGAGCTTCGTCCTTGTAATATCGTGATGCCTTAGGATTTGTCCTCGGGATGCTTCAATGACGGATTGGACATATTCTCGTATCAACAAATACCATTCTAGAGTACCTAAAATAACGGTGTCTGATTCTGAAGTACCTAAAACAATTTGAACCCGAAAACGATTTATGCTGGAATCCATATGATTATGTGTAATATATATATAGGTACAAAAAATATACACTGACTTACAAAATAATTTATTTTTCCCATATTCATTAAAAACTTCATAAAAAATACTCTATAAAGGATAAACTTCCTATAGTCATAAAAAAACATCGTTCCCAACTTGAGACCAGTTATAAATAAGAATACACTCTACATTGTCATATTCCATGACTTTCTCCGATCCTGTCTTAAGTAAATATACCTCTCTATAGTATTAAAGACAAAATATCCAATAATATTTATCAATGTATATAATTTTCATTTTAAAATTTAAGATGCAAATTACTTATTTAAAGTTTTTTATAGTAATTTGAACTTTTGAATAGTAAACTTAATCGTTCATCTACATATAAACTTCTTGTTGGACAATAATATTTGTACCTTGTAAAACTAGTATTAATAAGTTTATTTAATAAATATATCATTTAAGTTATGTGTATTATTTTTTAATATATAAATATCTTTTTCAGTATAAATTTAGATTATTTAGAAATAACTTTTTTTTTAAAATACTTTTTTTCGATTTTGATAATATGATTGTATATTTTGTAAATGTGAAAAGAAGGCCATATGTGGAATTAATTTTTTAATGAACGAAAAGTGTCCCGTGTATAGATTTGCAATGTTAGGGAGAGGTTATTGGACTGACACTTTTTTGTTACTGGACTAAAAAATTGTTCTTGCGTATGATATACTTGTGTTGTGGGTCCAAATATAAAATGAAGTAGCAATGAATAAGAAACGAATATTGGATGATGCACCATATTTAACATCAATATGTATATATGAAAATTTTGGGAATAAAATTTTATTGGTGTTAATTCTATAATAAAAGTTAGTCTTGAATATAATTGTGAGTTGGAATACCCATTAAATTTAAATAATATATGAATTGCTAATTAACGGAGATGAACTAAGTACCTACACACACTTAGAACTAAGTAATCCAAGCCTTGTACATGAATTATAAGAAAACTAGTTGATACATTCACTTCATTAGCTAAGAACAAAGCTTCGTTTACATCCATCCATACATTAACTCGTCTAATTTTGCATCCTCGTGAGTGGCCAATGAGTTTTTCTTCCAAGCAACAATCGACCCATCCTTAATTATCTCTTCTTAATTATCTCTTTTGATGATCCCCAACTTGCTATATCAACATTGATAACCTTCAAAGAGGAAAATATTGACATATATATTAGATTATTAGTGATGCTAATTTAAATACAAATGGACTATAAAAATGGATTATAAACATCAATAATTCAAGCACAAACAAATATACCGGTGAAAGTAACTTTACCTTGAATGTTTCTTGTTGGTGTAGTGATATGGAGAGCTTTGGAAGTCTTCAAATAAATGACAAGGATGAATAATATGAATGATGAAGAAAGAAAGATATTGTAGCTCTTAAATACCTCAATATCATAAGATGAAATTCATTAGTAAGAGTCTACTCTTGCACAAGATGAAATAATTTGAAATTTACACTGAGGGTCAATTTTTGAATCATTTCATTTTTGTAACAAATTTCTCTAACAAAACGAAATTTTAAGCTAATAAATGGCAGAAGTTTAGCCGCTAGCGGTCAAATTTGAAATATTTCATCTTTTGTAACAGTTGTCTCAAACAAAAAGAAAATTTGAACCAAGAAATGGTGCTATTTGCTTATGGTTTGAATTTATTTGACTTCTGGAACAACTTGCTCTTACATAAAACGAAAGATCAATGCTAACTTTAATATTATTGTTATAAATTAATTACAATCTATTTATTTTTCTTTTTGAAAAAGGGAGCCTAAGCTCTCGGATTTTTCATATATAAACTAATCATGGCGGATGGAGGGAACCCGCATACAACAAAAGTCGTGAAATAATTGCATCCCACTTAAATGTCCAACTAGCTAACCTAGCTATCATAGAAATACCATTTACAAAATATACTAGATCCTTGCAAGTTTTAGTCGAGATATAAGGGCTACACATGTAACAATTCGTGATCCCATAAGACAGGTTCCATGCCACAATATTTTGAGTGATCCGTGGTGTGTGAAGTCGGGGAGTATGCCTACCTTCGTGTCGAAACTTAGGCCAAGTGTTGTACCATCCAAGGTTCCGGTTATTGTTTCTCCAGGAAAGGTTTGTGACAATCATCATTTCAGGTGACATGTTCAATACTGCATCAAGCATCATGCCGAACATCATATCAGCTATGATACTGCAGTAACAATGGCCAAAGGAAGTCATTTCATATGCTACCATCATTTGTGTCTTCCGGTTCAATTTGTTGTTTGGAACTGCCAAAACTGATGCTATAAGTAAGATGCAGGGACTGCCAGAAATGTTCCAGGCCTCACTGCAGTTTGAAAGAGAGGCTCGGAATGGTTTAATTTGAAGCTGCAGTTTCGATGTACATGCTTTACAATTTGCACTTTGGGCCTGAACAACACATTGACTGAGTAGCTCCTTTTCCCTGCCAATTTCATCTTCAGAATTCTGAACAGCTATAGTGCAAGTGAGGAAGATACCTGGACCATCTTCTAATGAGCCAAAATGAGGTCAAGCTGCAGGGATACTAGAACTTCTTGAAACTCCCTCACTCTTCTTTACAATCTAATTCGTTGATGGATAAAATGTTACGGAAAATTGTAGAATCAATAATATATAGATACAACTCAACTGTATCTTATAGAATCAAGTAATTCGGCTATAAATTTTTTAAGAGATATGGTTAAAGTATGTGACATTTAACTAGATTTACCGAATTTTAATCGTAAGCCAAATACACAAATCTATAAATACAACCCAACTGTATATTTAATATTCACATATATGCCCGATCAATACTTCGTTATACTGCAACAAACAGTGTATTTAACCAGGCTCGGCTAAGGCCCAGCGCGGAAAGCCCAACCGCGCAGGGCCTCAGCCTGCCAGGAGCCCCAGGCCTCAGGCCCAACATACATGGACCATGGTCCAATAAAAAAGAAAATTGAACACTACAGGCTGGGGCAGAACAGGTGAAGAAAAAGAAAGAGAGACTGCAGGCCCAATTAAAAAATTGAACATAAAGAAATTGAACCCAATTAAAAAAAATGAAAGAGAGACTGCAGCCCAGCAGCCTGGAGGGCAGAACAGAAGAAGTAAAAGAAAAGAGCAGTGTGCGTACTGGTGCTGGCTACTGCGTAGCGACATTAACGTCTCCTTTCTCGATTTTTTCTCTTGCTTCTTCAATCTTCAGCTTAATTCCTCTCAACTTCCATTAAACCATCCATTCAATTCCTCAAATATCGAAGAAATCCGTTCAATTCTTCAAATATCGAATAAAAAATTGTCGTTTTTTTTCAATTTCCATGTATATTACATGGAAGGACCTTGAAACTTCTCTCTGCTTCGCGTTTTCTGTGCCTTTTCTCTACAATCTCTTGCTCATCGTCTTCAATTAGGTCCTGTCGTGTGCTCTCAGCTGCAAACCTTTATTCAGGTAATGTTGTTTTGGTGTTTTATGAATGAATTTGTATTGTAGTACTAACAATATGATGCTGGAAATCAGTTGAGATCTTTCTGTTTAGTGTGAATTAGCTATGGTTTTTTACGATTTCTGATGTGATAGTGTGTGGTTTTTAGTCTGGATCTTCTGAGGAATAGTTTGGTACCTGAAATTGTGCTTTTGGTTCACTATCTGCATTATGTGTTTGTATTTTCGATCTTCTGAATAGCAATTTATCTGGTAAAGTTTAGGCATAATTTTTAATATGGATTGTTCTATTGCTCTTCACTTTAACGATTTGGTGAAAGATAGAAATAAGAAAGAAAAACGAAACAGGATGATTTTATAATTGATGATTTTGCTTCAAAGAATGCTCGAAGAGTTGTAATTTTAAAGTAGTTTCTTAATCTTTTATAATATTTATTAAAAATAATACTTGTAACGGTTGATTTTGGATGTTTTACACGTTTATAAATTTTTACTTAATATCGCGTATAATGTTGGGCCTCGTTTAGTTTTTTGCACGGAGCCTTCAATTCTAGATGACGGCCCTGTATTTAACTATAATGGTTAAGCACACTTACACAAAAACTAATCTATATAGCAATCAATAACATAGAGGAATTAAGAACATCAAGTATGGTTTCTAGATATTTAACACTGTATATATTATAAGACACCGAGGCCCAATGCAAGACAATTTACTATGATGTTAAAATAATTACAAAAACAATCACAACTTAACCATGATGATTGAGCTGTGAACGAATTACTACTAATTAAGCAGATGAATCAAACTAACTATCCTAATCAAGTAGATAAATTAGACAAAGCTTAGGAAATTATCAAATTTGAGGTGTTATGCATATACTACAATTGCTGCTCTAACTCACATACTTGAATGAACTGACTTCTGGCTTTATATATATAGAGTTATAGACTTACAATGCTCGATTAATTGTTGCCGTGTCCAGTCATACATACATGCTTTATCCCGAAATAATCATACATGTAGATCACCCAGAATCGTCAATCTGGACAAGTCAGTCCACTAATTTAACCGAGGAATACTCTAATAACTCATCTCAATTCAAATAATATGACATCGTCGTTCACTTTTTTTAATGATTGGAACATTATAATTGCAAGTCTAATCCGATTTATATTGTACATCAGATGCATTCAAGATTTGAAGGTCGCATGATGATCATTAGATTTCAAGATATATGTCTAAGTGTCTAATATCATACGTAAATATTGGATAAACACAAGTAAGAAGTTTTATAATATGATTCATTTTATTTTAGTAACATAAATATCGTACATATATAACTCTATGTGCATAATTCTACCAACAACGGCGACCAAAGGTGAATTGTTAATATTTATGGGGAAAATTTTCAAAAAAGGCATCTTACATTGTGATGTTTTCGAAAAAGGTACTTTTGATTGTTACCATCCAATTTTAATATCTTAAGTTGATATTGTGTCAAATTTAAATACCTCGTGACACGTGACAGCTTAATTACGTGACATGTGTCACATTGAAAATACAGAAATACATTGAAAACATATAAATACGGTGGATCTAAATGTATACAATCGTATTTATTAATTGCAAATAGATGATAAATTTTAACAATATTACAAAATTATCAATATAAAAATATATCTCTATTGAAAATAATTTATAAAAACTTAAAAATGAAATCACTTACAAAATCTAAAACCCCAATTGAAATTGTTAAAATATATAGAATTTGTTTTCCCTTCTATTATACTTACTCATAATTTAATTATAGTTGGGTTGTTAAAATTAATATTTGGTATACAATTATAATAGTATAAAATATTGTAGATTTGATATGTAGATTGTGTAAGGAAATTGAGTTGCAATTTAATTATGAAGAAATAAATATATATATAAAATTATAGTTAAACTTCTTTAAATATAAATTGGTGAAACCTCAGTTGAAATTAAATTGCAATTCTATAAGGAGCCGATACTAATCTAATTCCTCAACCTAACTGTGAGATCCATAATATACTAACAAGATCTTGGTCTTTGTTAAATGGCAATCTTCAAATCATCCGATGGACTAATAAGTAATCATTTATATTCATACATGCATATTGTAAACAATCATCATAGTGTGCAAAAATGAATTGTGCAATTCAGAAATCACGTTAAGCCCTTACAGTTGAGTAATTGTGGAGGAGAAAATTCTAACAAAGATACTTTAATTATAATATGATAAAACAAAATTCATACATTAATACAGTGTTATAATTAATTAGCGACTTATAATTAATATAAGGATAAATTATATATGGATCCCTCTTTAAATTTCGTAATTATAGATAAGTACCGTTAACTGTAATAATAACATGTGAATTCTGTTAGTTCAATCTCAATTACATTTAGGTCCGCGCATTTGATTTTTGACGATTTAAAACCTAAAAAACCCTTTTATACCCCTATTGAATTATCAACTTTTGAAAATAGCTAAACAGTCTATTTACACCTCAAGTCCTTAGATAAAATAGAATTTTACCCCTCAACTTTCTGATTTTTAGAATATAACCCTTTAAATTTTCAAGAGTTCAATTAAGTCTTTAAAACATTTTCAATTTTACAATTAGGTCTATCGAATTCTCAATTGCAAGGGTTTTCACTTTTCATAATTTTCATTAGAGTCCCTGCAACAATGAATGAGATAGATCGGAGTAGATTGGAGAAGAAGAGGAAGAAGAAGAAGAAGAGACGGAGAAGAAGGCCGGGGAAGAGAAGAAATCGGAGAAGAAGAAGGTCAGGGAAGAGAAGAAATCAGAGAAGAAGAAGCATGGAGAAGAAGGCGGAGAAGAAGATAAGAAGCAGGGACGACGAAGCCGGAGAAGAAGGCGAAGAAGAATACCGTGAAGAAGACGGGCGACAAAGCCGGAGAAGAAGGTCGGAGAAGAGAACAAGACGGGCGAAGAAATCGGAGAAGAAGAAGCAGGGAGATGAAGGCGGAAAAGAAGAGAAGAGGCAAGGAGAAGAATACCGTAAAGAAGCCGGAGAAGAGAAGAAGGCGGGCGAAGAAGTCGGAGAAGAAGCTCGTGAAGTCGCAGGAGAAGAAGAGACGTATCAGATTTGTTTGGTTGGGTTGTTTGGTTTTACCATAAGTTACTGTAGCAAATAAGTTGGTCAATGGATTTTCGATTTTTTGGACTCCTCAGTAATTGTTTCAGTAACTGGTATCCATTTGATTAGGGTGTCTCTACGAGGGGGGTCCTATGTAATTTTTCCTTAATATAATGATCAATGTAACTCAATAAGTCTTGTGTTAATATAATGTTGTGACACAGATGATCTCTAGTTGTAATAAAATTTAGAAATGATACCTCCACGTGATAAACCTAATGTGTGGGGAGGATATTTAAATGGAAATTCTATATCGAGTAGAGTTTGTCTCTGTGAGGATTCGAACTCATATTGGGTATGAGTCAAATATTCTAATACTATGATATAACTCCATATTATCTAAAAACAACAACCTATAATGATGTTTGTCGAAATTTATATTATATTATATTGCATTTAGTATGTACTTACGAGTAATTAAGGCAGAATATTTATTGTACCTCGACAATAATTTAGTGGACAATTAGTTTCCATTTAGGGGTAAATGTACCGTGTTAGGCAAACTTCTACATAACGCTAAGCAGAAACTGAGTGTACATTACACGTAGATAAAGTACGTGTCCGCAACAGGTGAATGCCGTATGACACCAGGACTAGTTCATGCCATAAACGATATATCTCACCGATTGAGTTGTCATAAAGCTAATACGTTCAAACTAGATCACGTAAATAACGATGCCTCTCACCGCTTAAAACCGAGATTCCGGACGCTTGTCGTCCACTACAGTCAAACTCCAATTATTACCAAGATCTTGTGGTAACTCCCAAGATTACCTCGTGTCTCTAATTAAATATCCTTATCGTGAATAGTGTTCCAACCGAGAGATAATCATTTTTTCCCGACCAAAGGGAGTCCGTTTGGTAATAAATTTGTGAGCACGGGTTAATTTGCCATTAAAGCAAAAGCAGGGGAGCAATTTCCCATGTAAAAGATTCTTGTTTCTACCATGTAAATGTAGATTCATGTAATCCCATTTAATCCCAATGATGACGTCAATTACCAAATGAGAGAGATTAAATCTGGACTTAATTCAATCCAAACCCCCAACTAGAACTACACTCAACAAAAATCCAGATTTCCAGCTATCTAATAATGTTTCGTTGGCACATACTTCCTTTGCATGCTCACCGTGTGTCTATCATTTCCATTCACCTTGTTTACTTTCACTCCTTAAATTTACCATTTCCAGGTCTATTTAAACCCCAACAACTCTATTTCAAAAAACCACCAAGCTTTCTCTCAATTACACTATCACCCCACACTCTCACTACTGCTCTCTCTTTTCTCTCTAAAACATCCTTTCATTTGCTCACTCTCACTGCACAATGAGGAACGTAGCTGCTTTCGCTAACGACGGCAATGAGGCCATCTATGATCCAGTCTCCAGGCTCAGGCAGTTCTGGGACAACATCCGAGTTCCGATCATTGCACCAATCCTGACTGCTGCAATGTATGTCTGCATTGCCATGTCGCTCATGCTGTTCTGCGAGCGGGTGTACATGGCGATTGTGATCGTGTTCGTCAAGCTGCTGGGGAAGAAGAGGTACACCAAGTACCAGCTTGATGCTATCAAGGCGGACCTGGAGCAGAACAGGAACTATCCCAAAGTGCTTGTTCAGATTCCCATGTTCAATGAGAAAGAGGTATCAATTGTTTCTTCAATTCATCAAAGATAATTTGTTTTTGTTGATGTTATGGTCGATTTCTTGTATCAGTTTTCTAACATGATCATCCATGCAGGTGAAGTGGTTACGTAGACTCATTACTTCGAGTTATTGCATGCATATGTCACCATATTAAAGGCCATACAAATCATTCTTCATTAACAAAAAAAACAAAAAGGACATAAATTTGGTTTATATTTCTCATTTATTGCCAAAACACAAAATCCGATTTCATTTTTCTCTATCCACATCAGAAAATATTTCCGTTCAAGATCTTGTACCAAATCAAACTTACTCTGATAAATCGTTTTCCAAATACGAACCCGTATCCGGCCTTAAGAGTTGAGTTTCCCTTTGTTTTAAAATCACTATATCAACAAGGCAACTCCACCACCCAAAGCCTTTCAGTCCAAATCATCATGCCAATGGCCTAAAGGCTAAAGCAAAGTTGATGTACTTGTGTAAACGATCATACAACATGAACTGATTTTTTCAACAAATACAATCTAAATACTCTGTAATTAGATCTTAACCAAGAAAACTACCAACATGATACTTAAAATCCTGGATCTAATGTCAATACACAATCCAATTCTTTCTGATTCAGGTTTATAAGCTATCAATTGGAGCTGTTTGCAAGCTTACATGGCCAGCGGATAAGCTAGTCGTGCAGGTTCTTGATGACTCCACTAACGAGACTCTCCGGGTATCATTCACAGTCCTTATTATGCCTTCAATTAATTTGATGAAATTATCCCAATATATTAGTTTTTGACAAATTACATATGGATGCAGGCAATGGTGGAATTGGAGTGCCGGAAATGGAGGGACACTGGAGTGAACATCATGTATGAGACGAGGAACAACAGGAATGGCTACAAGGCCGGTGCACTTCGCGATGGCCTGAAGAAGTCCTATGTTGAGGATTGCGAATTTGTCGTCATATTTGATGCTGATTTCCAGCCAGAGGAAGATTTTCTCTGGAGAACTGTCCCCTATCTACTAGAGAACCCGGAGTTGGCCTTGGTTCAGGCTAGGTGGAGATTTGGTAATTTCTAATACTTCAAAAGTTCCCATATATCAAAACTATTTATTCATATAAAAATGTAGTATACAAGTATCTGTTTCCTTACATGATCAATTAGGTATATGATATGTCATTTATGCATACATATGATTTAACAAGTGTTCTTCGATTGTCAATATAATGTATCGTTCCAGTAAACGCTGATGAGTGCCTAATGACACGACTCCAAGAGATGTCATTAGACTATCACTTCAGTGTTGAGCAGGAAGTTGGATCCTCCACATGCTCATTCTTCGGATTTAACGGTAACTCACTGCTGAAACTCCAGTTTTATGCAACTCTGCTGCGTTAAGCTGAGAAGCAGGGCTAATACATCCTCTGTTATACCTTTAATATAACAGGGACAGCCGGTGTCTGGAGGATCAGGGCACTGCACGACGCTGGTGGCTGGAAAGACCGGACGACCGTAGAGGACATGGACTTGGCAGTCCGAGCGAGTCTCCGAGGTTGGAAATTCCTCTTCGTCGGAGACTTATCGGTGAGCATTCATCCCATCCTGATCATTACAGAACATTATTAAAAATTGTGAAAACTAACAATAATTGCAAAACAGGTGAAGAATGAGCTGCCAAGTACCTTTAAGGCGTACCGTTTCCAGCAGCACCGATGGTCGTGCGGTCCGGCCAACCTGTTCAGGAAGATGTTCAAAGAAATCATTCTCTGCGAGGTCATATAGTAAATTCCACGATACATTTCCTTTTACATTTTTTTAAAGTACAAACTCTAACATTGAGTTTTGTTTGTTGATTTGTGAACTACAGCGTGTGTCATTGTACAAAAAATGGCACGTTATTTATGCATTTTTCTTTGTGCGGAAAATAATTGCACACTGGGTCACCTTCTTCTTCTACTGCATCGTGATCCCAGCGACCATGGTTGTGCCCGAGGTGAAGTTACCAAAGCCGTTAGCTATATATCTGCCGGCAGGAATAACCATTCTCAACACAGCTTCTACATTCAGGTACCTTATCAAACCACCCTGAACAAATCAAAGAACATGTTATATATAATAATCAATTTAAGAATTAGTACTAATTGAAACAATGTGATTGAATTGATTGTAGATCTATCCACCTGTTGGTGTTCTGGATCCTGTTCGAGAACGTAATGTCTCTGCACAGATCCAAAGCAGCAATTATTGGGCTTCTGGAGGCCAGTAGGGTGAACGAATGGATCGTGACTGAGAAGCTGGGGAATGCTATGAAGCAGAAGAACACTTCCGGCAAACAAGTACGTAGACCGCGATCCAGACTTAGAGAAAGGATACACATCCTGGAACTGATCGTAGGAATGTACCTTCTCCATTGCGCGGTATACAACCTGTTTTACGGGAGTGATCAATTCTTCATATACCTCCTGCTGCAGGCTACGGCTTTTTTCATCATTGGCTTCGGGCAGATTGGTACATTTGTGCCACCATAACCATGATGAATAAAATAAATTTTCCGCACCAACGTCCCATTTCCATTTCTGCTACCATCTTTACCTGCATTTTACAATATATCGTCGTCGTATACACAAATTAGCACACAAAACAGCGCGAAACAAGTTAAGAATACAAAATTACGACAAAATGTAACTCAAATCGTCAAAAACAATTTTACCGGATGGTAGGCCCTGGAAATAGAATTTCTGGTGGCGGAAATTTTCATTAACTCTGTTGGTTTCATGCAGTCAAAAAGACAGCTTATTATAAAAGATATTGTTACAAACCACGGCATTTTCGAAATAGGATGTTTTAAGGTTATATGATTCACAAGACTTAAAAGAGGCTTTTAAGATTTAGATATCGGAAGAGAAAAGGAGAAGACAAGTGGGCAGTAGTATATGAGAAGATTGGAGATTGTGTGGTGAACATGTTCCATTTTGGCCCTATTTATAGGTGGTGAGCCCCTACTTTAGCCCATACTTTCTTGTTTTATTGGGGGTTCTAGAAGGGTATCAGTTTCATGTCACCATCGATTTTAAGCGTGAATGAATATCTGCTACATGCAACTAATTCAACTAATTATTTTCAACCGGTTTTACAATTCATAATTCTTGAACTCAATATCTTATTTAAGTCTTTTCAGACGATATTAGTCTATATATACAACATTATGTAGAGAAAAAAATTATTGTAATCATAATCAATCGTTCATTGTGTAGTTCGTTTCAATTTAAAGCGACATAAAAAATCAAAGTTCGTTAAAAACGACCCCGTATTTTCATTGCAGGAGATGAATTGATAATGTTTCCATTACCGGTAATATAGTTTGTTTTCGTATCGTTTACGTAATCTTTATTGATCCACTCTGCTTTATGTCGTTCCGCAACACTGGGAGCCGTGTTTCGTGCCATCTACATTCGTGCATGTCGACAACGAGTTCAAAATTTTCTGTATATGTATCTTACCAAATTTAATACCAATATTTTTTTTCGAGATATAGGTTTGTTTCGCTTTTTGACCAATCTAATCAGTTACCTTATTGGGTGATTTTACTTTATTTAACTAAGTTTAACAAAATTATTTGAACAATTAAATGATAACTGAAAAACTAGTTGGTAACTAATTAATCAGGTAATAGCTGATCATCTAGCTTTTATTTTATCATCAACTAGTTCGTTTAAGAAGTTGCGCGTTCACGTAACGATTTTTTTTATCATCAAAAGCTCATTAAATAGAAAAGACAAGTGGTAAACCGTGCTTAAAATAATACTACTCCATATTTCCCAATAATAAAATTTCAGGTGATTGATATGAAAATATATTCAATATAACTTAAAAGAAAAATAAATTGATCATTTATAATTCTCTTATCGACTAGTTTCACTTATTTAATCAATAAATTAAAATGAAACGCTACGTATCTTCATCTCGATCTCGACTAGTTTGGAACTTTGGATTCAAATAACGTGATTGACATTACACTCTTCCTCCATTCTGCCATTGAATATATTACTTCCGTATTTCATTTTAATCCATCCCAACTTCACGTTCACATATTTTAAATTAAAATTTTATCTCATACTTTATACAATACATATATCCTACTTTATTTATCATTTTTTTCAACTTTATCATCATATTTCTTACCTTATCAACTTTTTATCTTACGGTATCACTTTTTCACTTATATTTTTTCTTAAAATTTGTGTTCAGTACGAGAAGATATAAGTCATTTCTAAGGACTGAAAATGAAAATAAGCTGGGCAAGTATTGTGTGGATCTACTAAGATGGCAAGTAAATGTTTTGATCGAACGGGATTAGCAAGGTGCATGGTTGCCATCTGCCATATTGTGAGATTGTGATTCACCATATAAGACCAAAAGGGTAATGGAGAGAAAGCATGGGCACGGATATGATGATGCAAACAGAAAGATAAAATACGTGACTAAAGCAAAGGTAGAGCCGAACCGCCTGAGGATATTCCGGAGGCTTTTCTGTGAAAAAGAACAAAATTTGTTTTGTTTTTACTCTAAACTTCATGGGTTAAATGCTTCTCGATTTTGTCTGGACTCAGTTATCAGTGGGAGAAAATGTAACTTGAATAAAGAAAATAGAAAAGAGATCCAAATTTTGTACCGAATAAAATTGGAATTACATAAAAATATGATAAATTGAAATTCAGACATATCAAAATAAAATGTAAAAAGTTAAAATTGAGACGTAAAGAGTATATTTGAGTATTAACTAACGATCATTCATCTAAACTTCATATTTTTTATATAAATTACAATACAAAAATTTAAAAGTTTTATAGAGTTTAAAAATATTTAAAACGCTACTTATATTAATATGGTCGTATTTATATGGTGTACAAATCTTTTGGAAACCCATCAATATGAACTGTTTACATTGTCTATAATAAGTTCATTTTCAAATGTCTTATATTACATTTATGTTATTGTTCCATTTTCATCTTTCGCGTTTTGTTTTGGGCCGTCCTAACTTCACATTTTCACCTGTAAATAAAAATTATATTATAATTTATTTCACATATCTCCTACTTTGTTCAATTAATTACCTATTTGATCACTATTTCTTTTACGTTATTTACTTTTTCCTTAAAAGTTGTGCCCGAGCTCACGAGAAGATAATAAAACCGGGGTGAAGTAGATATGTCCCAACACGAATGTTTCATCAGTTTACTTTTCTTTTTTATAATTTACCAATCAATGTGAACTTTTTCTAGTGTCTCTAAGACTGCATGTAATCTTCGTGTAAAAAAATAAATAAAACATTTTTATTTTAAAAAGGTGGCCGATAATTTCACTATTACAACCTTACGATGGTAATCTAATTAAGAGCTTTTTAGCATGCACATACAAGACCATAATTTCACTATAATGCTCGTAATCTCTCGAATTGACATGAGTTTCATTTTGTACCAATTTACTCTATCCCGAGCCTCACTTGTCTTGGTACGTCTCGGTTTGTATTTCCTATGTTGGAAGTATTTTTTACCGAGTTTGAAGGTCAAGCTATTCAACTTCGGGCTTAAAAAGAGCAGAAAACTCACACAGTCACACTCGGATTCTACTTATTGTACATCACTATCCATCATGAAGCAATATTTTAAGGTATACTGTAGAATGAGACACAAAGACGAATCTATACCCAAATATGATAGTGCACTTGCACTACCCTCCATTAAATAAAGTAGTATAGTAGTTATTTTTTAGAATATTGTTTACCATTTTGCACTATCCTTTCTCAATTTAAAATCCACTAGTACTAAAATGTGGCATTGCCACGACATATTCAACTTTTAATAAGCAAACCAATTAATAAAATAATTCATTCAAGAAATAATAAGAAGGAATATTCAGAGTTACAATTAATAAATAAACAAAATCACGAAGAAGAAATTTATTATTTCACAATAGATAGAAACAACCACATCCACTAACTGCAAAACAGAAGACAAAATAGTGTTAATGAGTGTAAAGGCATGTAGATTTACATAGACCATTATAATGGATAAATAAGTACGTACCTCATTGGTTTCTTAATATTTTCTTGTAGACAACATTGGTAGTCGTATCAGTTGGATTACCATCCTCATCCAATGCTAAAACCTTCAGGCCTTTCATGCTTGTGACTTGAATATGCAACATTTTATTGTCCATGGTAGAAAACATGCTTTGGAAGGAAGAGTCCTACGTGAGCTAATGACTGACCTTAGCTCTTGTTGATTGTCATCGCATAACAAACTAATATGAAAAACGGTCTCCTTTGAAATCTAATAGGACACTTAGTCAGATCTGATGGGCTAATTACCATTCAAAGTATGTGAATTTTCTTCCCAATATCCTTATGTATCGTCTTCGCCCGAATCACATGTGTGCCAATTTGTGTGACAATCAATTGAGTTCCATTGCATAGCTTATGTGCCTGCTCGATGTTCCTAAGGTGCATGATCGAGCAACCTTCTTTCAGATGAATGATGTGATTGGGTACCCCATATGCCTTAATTGTATTCACGAACTCAATCGAATAAACGTATTATCTATTAACCACATCGTCCTCGTCATGACATATGATATCCGTGCTTATGAACAACTTTGAATCACTAGGCAACTGTGACATTATGTAATCGTTGACCACAATCTCATTAGTTGGTGGAAGTATAGCTTGATCTTGGAAGTACCGACCCTCACCAACATTGTCCAACAACATGGGGTGTGTACTCTTTACTATAGCTGCAATAGTTGGGTCATTAGAACGAATGAAAATGTCCACGAGCAATTTGATTTGAACCTCTCCATCATTATCACCGCCAAAATCACCATCCCCAACTTTCAGTAGCCAATCTGCAAAATTCCCGATTGACCTGATGTCATCTTATGAGGCTCTAGACTGCAGGTAATGTAACTCATGTTAAATAGTAAGATAAATTATAACATATAATATGCTAATACCGTGTACTATTTAAAGTATGAAACGAAATTATAAATATAATTAATAAAAGACACTTTGAAAATACATGTAGATCCATTTTCTTAGTTAGTTTCATCACGGTCCCAAATCCTTCAAGATGAGGAAATTGAATGGTTTATTATATCCTGCCTACTACCCTTAGGTGTGACGGGCAATATATGTCTAAAATCTCCACCAAATACTATAACAAGTCCATCGAAGGGCTTCGTAGACGGTCTACTGCGGGCATCCCTCATAACGTTTCGACGACTACGATCTAGAGCCTCAAAGCAATATATGTCAGTCATTTGAGCTTCATTCCAAATGATTAACTTAGTTTCCTTCAACAATCCAGTTAGATCACTATCTGTGGTTATCCTACTACATGTTGTAGTCTCATTAACATTCAATGGAATGTTGAATCTAGAATGAGCAGTCCAACCATCGGGAAGAAGTAACGAAGCTATACCACTCGAAGCAACCAGAAGGACTATATCATCCCCACCGCACAATGCAGATCACAGTGTATTCCATAGAAATGTCTTATCAGTGCCACCGTAACCGTAGAGAAAGAATACGCCGCCTTTATCGGAATCCACGACATCCATAATAGTATGGTACGTACACGTTCCTTTGCTCATCATTCAAACACGGGTACAAACGATATAATGTGCATTCATCTCGTCAATATCATACGATGTCTCCTCATAAATCCAGTTATTCATACAATTATTTGACATTGCATTGCTCTCGAACAGGCATACCTTCAACATGGCTCAAACTCCATCTATTCCTCTTAAGGAGATTTTCAACCTCAGCAAGAGCAAAATTCTTCAACTGCTTATCATTTAGTTGTAAACCTGGACATATAAAAGGAAAACAATGCATGTTTAATAAACAAACAAAAAACACGAAAAATACTGAAATATGAATTTAAAAGATACACTAAAATTAGTAATCTTACCGGGGTTATTCAACTTCCTCCTAACATGGTATTGTATGTCGTCGGTTAAAAACTCCCACGTACTTTCCCAAACATGACACGACCTTGACATGCTCTCAGAATGAATAAGCATGAAGAACAATTGTCTCAAGAAACGACCCGATCCAAAAAATTGACTTCCTTAATTGCATGTATATACTCCTTATAATCATCAAGAAGACCTAAAGCGTAGCATGCATCACGTTAAGAAGAATGAACGGCCTCATTAACCATTCAAAGATCCTCGAAGCAAGTGGCGCCTCTAATTAATGTGATTCAACATTATATGATAGAGAGGACCAGTCTTAGTTATGACATGGTGGATTCTTCCAACCTTGTTATTGTAAACCTTCTTATCTTTCCAAACTTTAGATTTGGGCTCTCACACGTATCTGGAGAACTAAGCATAAAGTTACTTTCGTGCCTCTTGATGTGTCTTATTGAACTCCATCCACATAAGGAATTTCTTCTCAGCCACGGTGTGCTTCTCCAATAAGTCCGTGATAAAATCTACATCCTTAAATGTCATTGTTTGTTCACCCTAGCTCCAAGTGAGAGGATAGATGATCAACATGTGAATCTCTAAAATGAATATCAAATGCCACTATGCGCCACATGGACTCACAAGTCGATACATATCGAGAATCGATGTAGTCTTTCACCTCATTCACAATTGTAATCTTGACACCTACTCTATCAACCCCCTTATTCACATACTTGAACAAATATTTGATTGAATTACTCACAAAAACAAACCACCCCAGTCCCCATACTAGATAGATCCATACTGGCAAAGAGCACAATCAAACATATCTTTACTACGACCTCCGTCCCCGCAAACTTCATACATTTACCGTTTTTAATCGTCCCATCAAACTTCATGCATTATTAAAAAAAAATTACCCCACCACTAATAAATAATACACAATCTTAATTTTACATAAAAATTACATATTTTACCACTAAAAATATATTTTTTCCCACTTTCTTCATTTTTTATTATTACTTTAACTTTTCGTATAAAATTACGCGTCAACCCTATGTATGAAGTTTGATGGGACGGAGATAGTAAATTAAAGAATTAATCTACTGTGTTAGTGTACAAACTCACTAGCACATCTCCTAAAACCTCAGAATACTGAACGAACATTAACCAGAGACCCTGGTTTGTTGTTAGTAATCTACTTCATTAGCCACTGCACATATGTTGTGCTTATATAGGAAAGTAGAAACCCAAAATCTAGCATGATGCAAACGATGCTAACACTATGCAAAGACAGGAGTAGATTAAAATATTAGATTAGTAAGATGTTGCCTTTGAACGATAAATTATATTCCGGTGGGCAATGGCCCATTCGCCCATGGGAGTTTCCCTGCTACACACATGGGCCGGGCTAAAAGCGCATTAGTCCACGATAGCCCATGACTGTTAATTCTTTAAGGCCCAATATTAAGATCATTCATGGAAAGTCCACTAGTGGCCCATAAATCATTAAATCACATTTTATAATTAATTTGCCTTCTTATGAATCAGGAATTTGCGTAGGATTTTTTTTTTAAACGGCTAAAAAGTGACTCTAATTCCTGACCTATTGGTTAGAGTTGAAACGTATTACCAACTGAGTTGTGATTCGTTATCAGAAATTTGCATAGGTAGGATATGATATATTGAACTTTAAAAAATGAGAGACCTTAAGTTTCAAGTACAATTGTGATGTGAACATTTCATGCGTTGTAATCCGATATTGTTTTGTATAATTAACAAATTCAAATGTAAGATTGATGATTTCAAAATGTGAGGGTAAGTAGTATGAGTTAAAAGACGTTTATTTATATTATTAATGAAGATGTTTGTATTGTCAGCTTTAAAATACTTAGAAATCGCATGGTACGTAAAACACCATTTCATTAATTAAAACCTTATTACTCAACTTTTTAATACACCATGCACAAACTTTATCTAATCGGCTCATAATATTTTGTTTTCTAATATAGGAGCATAATAATTTTTCCTATAGTAACAAAATAATTAAGTGGGACTTATCGAGCTAGTAAAACACTATTTGTAAGAACCCCCAAACTTAAGTAAGTTCGCGTTAGTTATTAATCCCGTATTATTAAATCTATCGTGAACTGACTTCTGATCCTGACTCGACGCTCGCTAGTATATCGATTCTTAAAGGCGGATTAAATTCAGAGATTAATTGCCAGTCCGTATCTGCCAGTAGCACTAAACTACTATTTAATATTATATATTAATAATAAAATAAAAATTCATAAAATTATTTTTGATCCTACTTTAGTTCGCATCAAATATCGTCTCGGGTGTCGAATTCGTATTTATTGAAATTTATTTATGAGCCATTTGGAGTCCAGAATAAGACAGGTTTATATATCTACGTAATACACATTGTACCCCTGTGTTCATTTTCTTCTTCCATTCTTTTCCTTCTTTCCCGTTTCCTCCTCTTCAGTCCATCTCCGTCCCTTCTTCTCGACGCCACCTACCGCCAGCCGCCACCTCTCTCTGTTTCACCTTCTCTTCCGTTAGACGATTCATACACGGGAAGATTGGGGCGACGAAGCTTGCGACACAAGCAGGCCCGGAATCGCATTTCGAAAGCTTCCAACGGAAGCATTACCGCCACAGTGACGGTCGGTCGGAGAAGCTTATCTGTGAAGCTAGTCGGCCGGAACATCTATAAATAGCACCCAACGCCTTCACTTCCAGTCACCACCAATTCCCCTGCAACTCGAGCAATGGCTTCGCCCCTCTCTACTCTCTCTCGCCTTTCCTCCGCGTCAATCATTTAACCATTCGTTTGCTTGCACCTGACTGGTTTGTCGCGCTTTCGATCGACTTCTCCGGTTGGTGTCTCATTCTCTTTCGATTGTAATCGAATTCTGGGATGGGAAAATGTGTTAATTAATTGTCACCTGTTTAATTTCGTTTGGTCTGCTTTTAGTCGATTAAGCTCTGTTTTCTTCTTCGATTTCTGCTAGTTGATTGCATGTTTGTCGTTTACTGCCTGCCCGACATAACGAGTATTGTGGGTCTGTGTGTATGAGTTTGTTCGTTGTGTTCTATTTTCGAATTGTTGCTCATTCGATTTATCTGTTATTTTCGTATGTGCAAGATTCGATGTGTGTGCTGGGTACTGTAGCAAAATGTCTGTTGTCGTATATCAATCTGCTCTGGTTTACCTTCCTAGCTTATTCTCCGTGTCTCACCAATGCCCTGTTTTCCTCATTTTCTTCTTTGAATTGGCATGTTAGTTCTTGTGCTTGTTTTGTTCAGTCTATATGTGTGGGTTTGCTACTGTTTGACCTTGTCTGCTCATTCGAACTGGATGGATTATTCTTGTTGTTCGATTATGTGCTCTGTCATGTTTTCTTTCTATCCTTTTACATACTGCAATTTTGTTGGCCTCCTATGTTTGTTGGAGTTCCAGTCGACCTTCCTGAATTGTTATTCATTCGAATATGTTCACCTTGGTTCATGTGTCTGCCCGTGAATTCGAGTTGTTAATTCTGGTTCCGTACTCTGTGACACAATAGCTTTGTTTGGCTTGTTGAGTTGTGCTCGACTGTAGGTTGGTATCTAAATTACATTGTGACTCTGATGATTTCATTTTCATTAACTCCATGTCTATACTTAATATGTTGGCCTGTCTCCCTCTAGGAGGTTTATTAGTACGCAGGATGTAAATTAGTATGATGTTGGTGCATATTTTGTTGTTCATGCTAATTAATAATTTAGCTGAAGCAAAACTAGAAGAGATTAAGGTGAAAATAGCCATGCTGATTTTGTGATATCTTGTCAAGATAAGAATAGCTAAGAGGAGAGTATTTATTTGTTGATTATCTGCTTGGTTCACCTGTTTATTTTGCTTTCTTTGTAAGTTCTTGAGATTTGTCAAATGTGCCTTTTTCTGTTAGTGACAGTATTCGAAGTGCTATAACAATGCATACATTGTATTTGTGATGACTGTCAAATGAAGATTGTTGTCTAAGGCTCCCTGTTGTTTTTCGTTTTAGTAACCATGTTGGAACCATGATTGCGCGGTTCATAAATGCTATTGGTTGCGATGTATGTTTTCTGCTGCCTTCCCATTGTTAGTTCCCTGCATGCCGCATTGATCTATGCGAATTTCTTAACATGTAAGCTTGGCTAGAACTTTGTGCACATATGTTGTTTAATCCGTGCCTCTCGATGTACCTTGGCATGCTTCTTTGTAATTTTTGTACAAATTATTATGATACATCCATCTTGAGTTGGTAGGATGCCAGTGTAGGCGCCTGTTATTGTCTATATGGTCTCCACAAAATAATTGTGTCCAACGTATCACCGATGTCCTATTATATTTTAGCAGATCATGGCTGCTAATGTGGAGTACCATTTCACATATCCTTTTTTTACGTACTTGTTTACATGTATTATGTAATTCTGTTTTAGGTTTGAATCTATTTATTGAACTGTCATGTTCGATGTGCATTTATAAAATGATTTATGTTTCCATGAATGTAACTTGAACTGGCAAGACTATAACTCATCCACTCATGATAGATGTACATTGTGTCATATTATTTATTTCTAGGTGCGTCCCTTCATGATCATGAATCATGATAATCTTTCACTATTTGGGAGAGTTTCATATATAACTAGGCAATTAATTATGTGTAGTGTTCATGTGTCCAACTTCCAAATGTTGTTTCGTTACCTGTGAAAGAATTGTAGTGTCTGAAAATGTGTTCTTCCCTTGTTGTGCATGTTTTGTAAGAAAGAACTGCTTATAGCACTTTCTTGGTGTTCAAGGTGTGTGACTTTGTAACCATTGTTATTTTTCCATTAGATGGTTTGTCTCTTGGGCATATATTCTTGAACCCGGTTATATGCTATCTTTTACTGAGTGGCAATGTCATTATATGACTCGCTGATTTAAGTCGTTATATGCTAATGTATTATGTGACTAGAGTCGTGGGGGTTTAAGCGAGTCTTGTAATTATTCTTGTGTAAAAGTTAAGTAGCATTGTCCGTTTATCAGGATTCACAAGGTTGCGTAGCTTCCAAGTACATCCAAGATGAGTGATTTCAGGTCTTCGGCATCCGGCCCTGGGAAAGTTGTTATCTTTCAAGTCTTCCTATTCCCGTACTTGTCCCGCTTGCTTCACTACAAGAAAACTGTGAAATAGCGACGCTACATAGCGACGAATCGCTATTTCTAGCAATGAATTTTATCCGTCGCTAGAATAATTAACCGGAAAATTATTTTTAAAAAAAGATCCGTTGCTATTTAGTGACGGATAATTTTATCCGTCGCTAGAAAATCCTTTTATTCGGGAGAAATGGGCAGAACCCCCATTTCTCTCTTCCTTCCCGTTTGTTCTCGTTTTTTATCCCCTTTCCTTCCGTTTCTTCTCCCCGCCGCCGACCGACGAAATCCGACCGGCCGACCGACCACCTCCTGCCGCCTCTCTCAATTTGTTCAATTCGGAATCGAGGTATTTAGCGA
>JAYMSP010001749.1:0-29201 GCA_036897095.1 Plantago elongata | reverse complement strand
AGAGCATTGACGAAGAAGAAAAATGTTTAGTTAAATGCAACCGAACAATGAACAAAGAGATGATGAACATGAAGTTGATATTGTTTTCTTTTTGCACATGTATGAATAGTAGTACAACATATAATCGAATGATATGTTCCATCTTGAATAAAGTATTTTTTGTGTTATTTTATATGTTATGAGTAATCTATGATATCAACTAAAACACTATGACCTCAACTCAAAGAACTACGATATCAAACCAAATGCTATGATATCAACTAAAAAAACTATGATATCAAACCAAACATTATGTTCTTAGATTAAAAAACTATGTTATTAACAAAAAAAACTATGATATCAACAAAATCAAACTATGATCTCAACTAAAAATAAACTATATTATCAAATTAAAACAAACTATGATCTCAACTATAACTATGATATAAAAATAATACACTATGATATCAGACTAAGATATCAACTCAAAAACTACGATATAAAACCAAACACTATGATTTCAACTAAAACAGTATGATGTCAACATAAAAAAAAAAAACTATGATTTCAGACTAAACCCCTATGATCTCAACTCAAAAAGCTATGAGCATGAAGTTGATAGCGTTTTTTTTTTGCAGATGTATGAATAGTAGTACAACATATAGTGGAATGATATATGTCTCTTTTTGAATATTATTTTTTTTCGTGATTTTATATGATGTGAGTGATCTATGATATCAACTAAAAACACTATGATCTCAGACTAAAACACTATGATACCAACTAAAACGACTGTGATATTAAACAAAACACTATGATACCAACTAAAAGGACTATGATATTAAACAAAACGCTATGGTATCAACTAAAACACATTATGTTATCAGACTAAACACATACTATGATCTCAACTAAAAAATGGTATGATGTCAACACAAAGCACTGTGATCTTAACTAAAAAAACACCATGATATCAACATAGTGTATGATCTCAATTAATATAACTATGATCTCAATTCAAAAGGCTATGATCTCAAACAGCGAGAGGATCTTTTTCCCTGATCTGCGAGAGGCTCCGTGAAAAACGATATTGACCCGGATCCGCGAAGAACACATGTTTAATGACAAATTGCAATTTTCTAGTTAATTTAACTAAAGACCGTTTCTCCCAAGACTTTGTGTCTTTTTAATAGTATATTTTATGAAGTGGCATATTCTTTCAATAAATTTTATTATAAATTGTTTCACTATATTTACAAACAAAAGCAAGAAAGAATTCATTCAAAGGTAGAGTCATAGTTAGCGGTACCCGTCCGACATCCAATAGAACTTCATAAATATTCTTAAAAAATAATCATGAATAAATTCGATTACATTTGGAGCGAATCCGTAAACTAAAAGTTGGAAAGATACTAACTATGCCATCGCTTATAATTCCGATTGATTATCTCATGGTCTATGTAGAATCGCTAAACACAATATGATAAGTTATGTTGAATCTTAACTTATCATTCTACCTCAATTGATTAATTTTACATTTGTTGTAATATAATTTTTTATCGGTTTTCTGCACGAAGCCTGGTGTTTGTCTGTTGACATTGGCCGTGCTCACGTAGAATTGTCGAAAACTTTCATAGTAGATTTGGAGGTGTTTTAGGAAAAATTTGAGAGGTACTCTAGTTTTTTTTCAGGGGCAACAATAAGTATGATAGTTGCCCTTTTAACTAAGATACACTGGCTGGTCATCGAGGAGAGGTGGTGCCATGCCAAAAATATTTTGTCTTCTTAGTGTATACCGTTTTCCATATGGACAACCTCCTTAAACTTCCTATCTATATGGGTTATTTTATTTTTAACATTATTGCACTTTTCTTTTAGAATAGTAGGGGATCATTTTTTGATCTCGCTACTGATGTGCATCCTATAGCTACATTCACATTTCCTTCCGGTGTTGAAGTTTTTTCGTATGTATGGGATTCAACTTTGTATTTTTATTAGGTTAATCAATATGATTGTAGAAAATGGGGAAATATATTTAAGGTTTATAAAATGCGAAAATTTTCAATTTAAGGTACGGGGTACTTTATATAATTATAATAACGTTGCATATATCGTGGTTGTAGACATGTAATTGGACATATAATTGTGGATTCAAATGAAGGAGAACTTAGACCTTTTGAGTATGATTATATAAGTTCCTTAACTTTTTTTATTTTTCTTTTGTTTAGTTGGATTTGACTATCTCAAATCTTTTTCCTTCTTTAGTGAAGAGAGGTAGAAAGTAGGGTAATAAGATAAAAATAATTATTAAATAGATAAAGAATTTATGTAAAATATTTGATTTAAAATTTCATTACATATGTTGGTGACTGTTTGGGATATAATTTGAGTGTCGCTGTCCAACTGAAAGTGAGTTTTTTATATATAAAAAGTTAAATTTAAGTTCGGACAATGTCACTCAAATTCTATCCCAAATAAGCGGTTAGTTTTTTTATGGCTATAGTGGTATAACATTCCCTACATAATTTTTCAACTTTAATAAATTTGAATACTTTATGTAAATTTTATATAATGTGTTACATTACATATGTAAATATGTTTAAATGGTTCGTTTTAATCCAATATCTATAAATCATTACATAAAATCTAAATGAATTTTATATAAAATATTAGAACATAATAACTACTCCATCTATCTTTTCGAAACTTCATAACTTTCTTCTTTTTGGCGTTTCGTCAGAAACTTCTTATTCCATAAATGAATTTTTTTTATCCCACTAACTAGTTTTTTTATTATATCTCTTTCCTACTTCATTATCTTTTTATTCAATCTCTCTGTTACTTTATCATCTACTTACGACTTTAATAATATAATACCATACACAAACAAATAAAATGTTAATTTCCATTAATATACACACACTAATAAAATGTTAATTTACTTTAATACAAGAGAAAGTTAGGAGGTAGTGAACTTATTTGAAAGGAGAGAGCACGAGAGTAATCATAGATCAAGAATTTACAAGGCTATTTATGGAATATCTCTAACATGACCAGACTAGAAGAAGTGAAATTTGCTACATTAAATTTTCATTTAGGTTATTGAATTTTATAAGTCATTCATCTTTTTTTTATTACAGAAAATCAAGTTTTTATAATTTATTTTTATGTAATAAAATGTAACATAGTTTTTTTATACTTTATAAACTATTTTTTAAATTTTTTTTACATCATTTGTTAATTATATTAAACATTTTAACCCATATATTACAGGAGAGTGACACATGTCCCGTATTTTAATTTTAAAAATTCAAATTAAAATATGAGTCAACTATCAAAATATGAGAACTCTATAGCTAATGTGATTTTAGTTTTTTTTTCTTTTATGTAAAAAATTGTAAGATCAATTTTTATAATTTTTAAAATATTTTTCATAATTTTTAAAATCATTTTATAATTATAATACATAATTTATACTGAAAATTAACGTGGATGCGACACGTGTCCGTACTTGAATTTGAAATACTAAATACGAGTCAAATATGAATTTGGAGGAAAAATCGCACGTCCGGCGACCACGTCATCAATTCGATCGAAAAATCGATCGAAGTTCCTCAATTGGACATATGATTTCAGTAGTATATTAAAATTGTTCATTTTCATTTTAGTGCATTTAAAATGACAGTATTTCATTTCAATATATGAAAATGACAGTATCTCACTCCAATATATGAAGGAGGAAAAATTCCCGCAATAAATACAATATTTAAGGAGAGCGTTTCCTTCCTTTATTTTAGGTGAAGTGACTATGAACAAAACGTAGAAATATTAGTAATAAAACTTTATTTGTCTCTTAATATTTTACAATTTCATCTATAACATTGTATCTGCCATTAAGCAAATTTTACCAGTTTTGACTTTCACCTATGAGCGGAACTTCACCCAACATATATAATATTGAGGATGATGTTGAGGCAGTGACGATTAGCCCAAGCATGTGCATTTTTATGTAAAGAAATGACGGAAGTGATATCTTTTAAAGATGTGGAAAATTTTGAAAAAATTAATTTAAGTTGTGATATTTAAAAAAGATATAATTAATTGTTACTGTTCAATTTTAATACCTTAAATTAATATTGTGTCAAATTTAAGTACCTCGTGACATATAGTAACTTAATTACATGACACGTGTCAAATTGAAATTTTAAAATTTTAATGGGTGAAATCGAAAATAATATAAATTTTAACAACTTTTAATTTCACCACATAATTTTCAGTTATTATAAATTAACCCTATTTTATAAAATTAACATAAAAAAGATTAAAAGAAAGAAGAAAGAGGGGAAAATTAATTTGAAAATTAATTTTAAATTATAAAAAAATATAAAATTCTGGAAAATTATAAATTATAATTTTAAATTAAATTTATACATATGAAAAATAAATAAAAAATAATTAAATTAAAAAGGGGGGGGGGACGTATCACTCTCTCGTAAGTTATGGGTATAAATTGTTTAATATAATTCAAAAATAATTTAAAAAATATAAAATAATTTATTTCACATTTTATTACATATAAAATAAATAAATAATTCAAGACGCAATTTGCTACAATAAACTTTTCAATTGGGTTTTTAAAGTTTGTAAGTGATTTTAATTTTAATTTTTTATATTATTTTTAATAGAGATATAATTTTATATGGATAATTTAGTAATATTGTTAAAATTAGAATCTATTTACAATTAATAAATACGATCGTATTTGCGATTAGGTCTATCATATATATGTATTTTTCAATGTGACACGTGTCACGTAATAAAGTTGCCACGTATCACAAAGTATCTAAATTGGACACAATGTCAACTTAATATATTAAAATCAGACTGTAACAACTAAAAATATTTTTTTCGAAAATGTCACAACGTAATGTACAATTTTTTTGAATTTTTTCCTCTAAAGATGTGATTGCATGTATCCCCAATTATCATACATTGCTCAATTTTTTTCGAAAACTCAAATCTAAATAAGTATTAGTAAATGTGGTGACTTATCTCAGTTAAGTGTATGTTAAAAGCATGCAACTTTTATTATTAATATATTGTAAAAGCCTCTTCAAGTGATATAAATATAATATTAGTTTAAATTTTCTCTTTAATAAAACATCTCAAATGATTACATTTAAGAAAAATATATAAATGTTAAAACACTACGATACGACAATCAGAAAAAAATTATGTCATGCAATCATTAGATATGTGACGTTGACGTTGAAAGAATTTGAAAATGTTTCAATTATTTTAGTTACATGATATTTGAAGTGGTTCTTTATTGTTGCATCGCATTAGTACGTTTAAATTAATTAAAAATTACATCGATTAATTAAAAAACTGACAAAAAAGGAAAGAAAACGTTAAAAAAGTAATTTTAAGGGATACCAAACTATAGTCGTCATAATGCTCGCAACCCATCATGACTCATGACTGCGATAAGCTATGACTGGCAGCTATCACGATTGCGAGAGGAAGCATCTGGTTACTATAAAAAGGCTGCCCTGACTCCGATCGAAGTCCCAGTTAAGCACCATATTGGAGCTTGTCCAGAGTAGCAAGCTCCGACAGATCAAAATTGATTTGAATCATGCTTTATCTAGATCATAGGCAATGAGTTTCGATTTAGCTGAAACGAACTCATAAAAAATATTATTAATTAAAATATAAATGTCACGAATATTAATGTATTTTTATATTAAAATAAAATATACTTCCTCCGTTTCGATTTGAAAGTCCCTCAAAATCGAACATGTTAAGAAAAAAGTGATGACGTAAGAAATAAATTAATAAATTATGAATGTAATTTGATAAAATAGAAGAAATAATAAATAAAGTATAAAATATAATGTATAAAGTAGGAGAAATATTATATATTTAAAAAAGCGGTACTTCTAACCGATAGAAATTAAAATGAAATTTGAAAATTCCATTGTACTAGTTGTCCATGGTATCAATATTTGATTAATAATTTTATTAATTACATGAATCGTATATGATATGGTAATTTAGTCAAATGATTGAAGCAAGAATGGAAAAAATAATTGGAGCCAATATAGCAAAGCTTCCTTCTCCCCCAACTCTAAAACCCTACAACGAAAACACAGTAACACAAAAGAAACCCAGAAGCAGCAAGCTCAAACAATGCGTTCTCGGTTCAACTCCCATCGCCCTTACAACAATCAACACCAGCCTCGACCTCAGTTCCATGGATCCAACGCGCAACCACCTCAACAACAGGTCTCGTTCTACACCTCTCTTGTTTTTCTTACTTTTTTCCAGCTCAATTCTTGCAAGATGCTTCCTTTTTTGTTTCTTGATCAATTTCACTCACTTATGGTTGATAAGCAACCAGGTTATGCCCAACCCAGGTAATTTCTGCCCAAACCCAATGCAGATTTTACCCCAATTTCAGCTCCCAATGCTCAACAATCCTCAGCTAGCTATGCAACAGCCGTTTCCCAACCAAGCCGGCTTTTTTCCACCTAACCAGCTTCTGCCCTTCCAGCAAGCACAGATGCAACAGTTCTTGGCGCATAATGTGATGATGCAGAATGTTAACCAGCTTATGCAGATGCAGATGGCTACTGGTGGTGGTGGGGGTCAAATTCCGGGTAATCTTGCGAACAGGCAGATGGGGATGATGAGTTTTGGGGGAGCAATGCAGCCGACTGTGAATGTTGGGCAGCCGCCGGTGAATGGGAATGGTTCGAATCAATTGAGCAGTCATGTTAATAATGATGGTGCTGCAACTTCACAGGTTAGCTCTTTCAGCATTCGATAGCCATTTGAGATTCTCTTGTGTTTTCTTGCTGGAATATGTGTCCGTGGAAGTCATCATGTTTAAATTCAATTTTGCATGCAAGAATAGAAATGTTGTTACTTGTAGGAGAGCAGAGGTTAAACTGATTCAAGAAGCATGGTATCTATTGATGTATTGCACTAGACCATTATAAAGCTGTAAGCATAGAAATGCTAACGAACGACATCTATGTGATGCCCTTAGGATGTAAATGTTTTAGTTTAATGTGACATAATGGAGTGGGTAGAACTTCCTGTAGCTCATTGGACAAACGAAAGGGGTGGGTACCTGTGATAGTGTATAAAAGTGGGGTTGGCTTAGTTCGCTAGTCTTGAGTAGTTTAGCTCGTCTTAGTTCTTTAACATGTATTAGGTCTGACTTCAGTAAACTTAGATGGATGAGACCTTCTTGGTGTAGGACTTTCTTGAAGTCCGACATAGGACCTTCTATGTAACCCGGTGTAGGACCTTTCTTGGTGTAGTACCTTTTTGGAGTCTGACATAGGACCTTCTATGTAATCCGGTGTAGGACCTTCTTGATTACCCTATATAGGACCTTCTATGTAACCTGGTGTAGGACCTTCTTGGCGTAGTACTTTCTTGGAGTCCGACATAGTACCTTCTATGTAACCCGGTGTAGTACCTTCTTGGTAACCCGGTGTAGGACCTTTTTGGTGTAGGACTTTCTTGGAGTCCGTCAGTACTTGAAGGGTCCGTTGATACTTGTGTGCCTGAAAGAGATGGGAAGGGTGTTAGACCCTTTCGGTCCGGTTTGTCTTTAGAAAAACCCGACTCGGACTCAACGTGTTAAGTGGTTGATCAAGCTAAGGCTTTGACCCTAAAACTTGGAGAATGAAGTATGTGGAGGTTCATGCTTACCTTATGAAGAGTGGATGAGAATGAAGTATGTGAAGGCTTGTTCAGGTGCTCCATGGATGAGTGACATGGATGAGTGACAAGTGTAAGCTCTAAATTCATCCTAACATGTGCTTGGGCTTGGACTCTTGATGGACTTGGCCCAATTAAGTAGATGGCTTTGGATTGTAGTCCAAAGGTAAGGAGCCCAAACGATGAAGTATCAGAGGGTCAACTTCTTAATTTGGTGGAGTTGGACTCATTTGAAACCCGAGTCGGACCTCCTTTGCAAATCGGGGTAAGACATTAAATCTTAGAATGTACTTAAGTCGCTTTAATCCATCAATCCGTAGGTCGGACTTATTAGTACATATCAACCTGAACTGGAATCAGCTTTCTGTTATTTATTCAAGACATCATCAAATTTTATCAGTGGTTTCTGTGTTGTCTCTCTTGAAGTTATCATTTTCATGCTCACTTCTACTCTCATGCTTGGTATCATATGACCTAATGGGGCCTCAGGTGAAAGAAATGAAAACAGTCTTATTCCCACTAGGCCACTCCATACGAGTAACAGACCCATAGACAATTGATTCGGAATTCGGTGAAGTTACACACTGATTCAAGTTAGTCTTGGTGAATAGACTATGGCCTACTCATGTATGACACCATCCTTTCTCAATACCCTCGACCCCAATTCATATATCCATGCTTGCATAAGATTTGGATGAGTTCAGGCATTGAGCTATATATTACATGGCTCTCAATCTTTATTGTATCAGACATTTCTGTTATAAATTATTGAGTCAATTTTAAACACAAAACATAAGAAAATGTTGTCATGTTACTTCTCCTTGAAACTCCGAGATTCATAATTGGATTATGCAGAACAGGGTGAAAGAGAGTTACGTTGGTGAGGAGTTCATTTGTTCTATCTAACTCCACTTTTTTCATCAGTATAGTTTCAAACAGTATTGTGAAATGATTTGAGACTTCATTTCCGGTGCAGAATAATGGTGGGGCAGCTAATGGGTTTAACCATACAGGGATGAATTGGAAAAATCATCCTAACAAGAATTCAAACCGGAATCAGAACCGTGATGCATCTCAGAGAGGGTATGGTTTACTATATGTCTATTATTCAATTCAACTGACATTTATATATTTGGAAACCTTGAACAAACTGAGCATTGATCTCGACTTTTTTACAGGTTTACCAAACAACCATTTCATCATGGGCAAAATGCAAAAGGAAACTTCAAATTTCATAACAATAATAAAAGAGGTGGGGTTACATGAGACCTCCGAGTTATCGTTTGTTAACTTCAACTTGAAAAATAAGATCTAGAAAGTCATGAGACTCCTTGTTGATATTACCGAATGAAAATCCATCCACCTTCTAGGGCATATCCCCGAGAGGTCCATATTTGAGTCAGCCATTAGCTTTATGGTTTTCATTGTCTATTGTCTATACTACTGTCACTATTAGAGACGATTTTGTTTTGCTGTGTTGTAATTTGCGCACAGTTTTGATTTACCCCTATGAATCTCTTTCATATTCTTGTTTTTACTCTTTTCCTCTGCCAACGTCCTGCATTTGGTCATTTTTATTGTATGATATATAATCTAGAGTTGAGCTAGTGATGGATATGATCTTTTGTTACTAATTAGTATTCTGTGATGTGCAGAGCAAGAAAATGTTGGAGCAGAAAACTGTACTCCTGGTTCCTCCAACCCGAAACAAGAAGGAAAAAAGAGGTAACTAAAAATGACTGGGTTGAACAGTCAATCCCGCTTTTTATGGTAAATCAAGAGTGGAGTGAGATATGAATCCCGTAGGAATAGAACAACTGTACCGAGGTTTCGTTAAGAACCTGATGTGGTTCTTTGCCTCTGGGAATATGCATGCGGTTTTTAGTTGCATCCCTTGTTGCTGTATATCTGGTGACTTGTCGTCCTCAGATGCTTATTCTTTTGTTTGCTGCATTTATCGGTCTTTCTATCAGTTTCCAGACTCGGCTCTAAGTACCCAGCCTGGGTTTGTATCTGGTTGTCAATTCAGCAATTTCATGAAAAGATTATAAATCAAATTTTAGCCTAGGAAGTGTTCGAGTGCCATATCCATATCGCGGTGCTGAAGGCCGACGTGATAAGCTAGGGAAACTGAAGTGATGTTTGAGCTGTCTTCTCATATTACTTCTGCTTCCTTTCAATATAGATCTCTTACACTGAACTATACGGCAGAAGAAATTAATCAGTGGCGTGAAGAACGTAGGAAAAACCACCCATCAAGAGCGAACATGGATAAGGTTACAATAAGCTTTTAGATATTCATATATTGCCTCTTAAATGAGTTATCATTCAACTTATTGTGCGGTATATTTACTTCAGACATCAGAAAAGGTGGAACCAGAGATTGCAGATGCAGTCACCAAGGCGCGACGACAGGTACATATTTGTGTAGGTATCTTGATCAGTTTCTGGAATGCTTCTTATTGTCATGGGATGACCATTGATTAAATTATACTTATATTGCAGCAACTCAAAGAGATCTTGGCGAAGCAAGCTGAATTAGGCTGTGAAGTTGCAGAAATACCATCTAATTACCTATCAGATGCCGAGCAACAGGTAGGTGGCAGGGGAGCCAACAAAAGAGTATTTCCGAAGAAGGAAAGATACCAAAACAAGTTCAATAAACGGGGCAGATTCCATCAAAATGATCGGTTTTCTGACATACAAGGTCCTGCAAACCAGGATGCATCAAATCAGCCTGATCAACACAATCGCTTCAATAAGAAACAGAGACCGACAACTAACTCACGTATGGAGAACCGGCGTGAACCATCTCTACTGGAGAAACTGTTAAGCTCCGACATTAAAAGGGACAAGAAACATCTCCTGCAGGTGTTTAGGTTCATGACAATGAATTCATTCTTCGAACATTTCCCTGAAGAGCCTCTGAAATTTCCTGAAGTGATCATTAAAGATGTTAAGGAGATAGTTAAAGAGAAAGCAGAGGCAAGGATCGGTGATGCTTCTAATCTCAGTCCTGAAAAAGTTACTGACATTACGAGCAATGGTGAAGTTGGAGCTCTTGACATAGTCGCAGCTAGTCTTGATGGGAATGGTGCTGAAACTGAAGGTGAGAAACTCGTCGAAGAGGAAGAAGAGGGAGAGATAACCAAGTGATTGCATGTATCTGGGTGTAAAATTTTGATGTGTGTATGTAGAATTGTCTTTTAATCTATAATTTTATCCTTTTGGACTCTGCATTGTGTTCCATGCTTATATGATGTGCATATGAATGTAAATGAACATGTTCATGTTTGACGCGTTAAGTCGTAGACATGCATTAAGATTTTGGTGAGAATTTTGGGTTAAAAACACAAGCTTTTGGATCTTGTATCTACCAAACTGAGAACATACATATGAATGTAAATGAATATAAGGTTTTGCACATCTAACCTTGTCTACACATCAATGGTTTTAAATTACATATTTAAAATGTCAATACTTTTCTTAACTAAATGTGCGTTCAATCAACTGAAAATTTTAACTTGAATTTAAATTCGTTGATAAATAGTTTCACAATCTAAATTATTTTTGAAATTCTTTTTACTTGGTTGAGTTGTGATTTTTATATGATTTAGTGATTTCGATTTGAAGTTTAGAGTTGTGAAGTTGATGTAGAGTGAAAAAACAAACATGAAAAGTTAAGGAAATATAATTTAAGTGAAATTTTTTTCTTTTCATAAAATTTAATTCGAGTCGATAGTCATTTCGACTGTCGGATCTTAAAACGCGAATTACCAAGCCCAATGCCCCAAAACCCACTAAACCCTAATTCCGCCTATCATATTTCATCTCTACTGCTCTGCGTTTTTCAGACCTTCTTCTCTACTGTTCTGCCAAAATTTCTCAATTGAATTCAATTTAGGTTTCTCATCATCTCCTTCTCTTCCTTGCAACATGTCTCTGCTCGAGAGAATCACAAGAGCTTCACAAACCATTTCAACCAAAATAGACCAAGAAACTACAAACTACCCAATTGTGCTTAACTCCGAACCCATCTTCTCCCTCCTAAAACCCGATGAATATCAAAACTCAGCCGTCCAAAAGGTCACCGGCTGGGAACTGACGAAAACAGACAGCGAGCTTCTCGAATCCCGGCAAAAGTTTTTCAAGGATTTGAGCACCAACTTGAAAAGCAAGAAAAAGTTTAAGAAAGATGACTTTTTGGGAGCGTTGATCACTTTTCTAGAGAAGAGTGGGGAGAAATGTGGGATTCCAATTGGAGGTAAGAGGTCCAAGGAAGGTTATACACGCAATTTGATAGAAAAGTTGGGATTTTTGATTAGGGATGTTAATGGGTTGTTGTTGGAGGCTTGTATGAAATTGGAGCTGTGGGATGTTTTGGAGACTTTGATTAGTAATGGGCTTGTGGAGTATACTTGTGCGTCGAATTTGGTTTCGAAGTTGATTGAGAAGAGGAGGTCGGATTTGATTGTTTCTTGTTTGAAGCAGGTTTTGGATTTGCAGGCTTATGATTTGTTGTGCATTTTGAAGTACTTTCTGGTTTTACCTAGTGATGGGTATGAGAGTCTTGTTGGCTTGAGGAAGTTTTGGGAGGATCAAGCGTTGTTAGCTATTGAAAAGGCGAGTGGTAAGGGGAAGGATGAGGAGTTGGCGAAAGAGGCGGCTGTTTTGGTCATGCTGGCACATGATGGGTTTGATGTGTCGGAGTTGTGCTTGCATTACTTGCTTTCGTCGAGGAATCTTGATGAGGTTATCTTTGCTGCTTGTGTTGGGAAGTTGAATGGGGAGGAGATAAAGGCTTTGGTTAGCTACATGGGGAAGTGGCTTAGAAAGTACGATAAGTTTCCACAAGTGATTCCTAGTCCTAAGGCGACGTCTGTATTGGGCCTGACTGTTTGTGACTGGGTTCCAATTATTGAAGATGTTGTGAAGTGCTTTGGGATTGTTGTGGATGAGCATTTCTCGACCTTGGTTTTGAATTCGGAGTTTCATGAGGAGCTGAGGTCTTTAGAGGCGATTGTAAGCTCGTTAACTGCTGAATCAAGGCTTTCTGGCACTTTGGCGAATCTGTCAGAAAGATTGACAAGTGAGCTCAATGGGTAGACCCTGTGATGTTCTGGGATCATTTGATTTGAAGGCTTTCTTGGTTATGGCTGGATCCACGCTTGATGGTCCTGTGTAATGTTTAGCTTAGCTCTCTATGTTGTTATGGTTGTCAAGACAGATGTTTACAATTTTGCCTTATTTTTCGTTTGTAATGACAGCACCAAAGTAGTTTCTTGATTTTGTTCCTTAATGTGATTCTGATTTTAATCTATACAATGAACTCAGTTTGATATGGGATGTTTGTTGATAATGCAACATTTAAGAGTAGGATAACTTTGGAGCTCTTAAATGGACTAATACATGAAGTTCTGAGATTATGTTTGAAGATTAAAAGATCGATAGTCTTGTTAGTAACTACTGATGATATGTAAGACTTAATCAAGTTGTTTCTATTCCTGTTTGAGTTTATCTTTCAGTTCATTTTATGTTGATAGGCTTCTTGTAGAGTTGAGTTTATATTTTATGAACTGAATAGAGTATATCAACCACTGAACGAAGTACACATGGGTTAGTGAAGGATTAGCTAACAAATTTTTGGCTACTGTCTTTTTGAACAGTTCAATCCAAGGTCTCTTATAGTTGGAGCTTTCACAGCTGATACATATTCTTATAAGTTAGGGTCTGACATAGATGCCGAAGTGACTAATAAGTAGTAACTTTTTTTTTTGGCACGAGTTCAAGTGACATTTACTGTATGAATTTGTGTATAGAGTTTGTAAATGATTTAGACCTAACTGCAGTTTTCTAGATACTGAAGCTTTATTTTCTTCAATGCTGCTACTACATCAATCATGCTGATCCTATCTTCCGGACAATCAGCTGAGCATTTCAGTGCCAATTCCATGATAGAAGCTGCACATTCCAGCTTTTTATGGGAAAGCCTATCCTCTGATGCCAGCAAGTTTGTGTCTATGACCTGGAGAATCTCATCTCGCACTGATTCACCTATCCAACTTTTCAAGGTTAGGTTTTCCTTGAACTTGTCGCCGTTGGGACTAGTTCTTGAAAATGTCTCCATTAGGAGGATACTGTAACTATAGACATCACATTTTGTTGATACTAGTCCCTCTGTTCCATACTCTGCAATCGACATTATAAAAATCATATTGCAGTCATTTCATATTTAATATAATAAAATCATGTATTGATCAAGAAACTGTCACTAAAGAGATTGAGCGTCACCTGGTGCAATGTAACCTAAGGTTGCCAATGTCATGGTATGCGACATGCTCTGGTCCCTCCTTAACAAGTTTGCAATGCCGAAATCGCTTGCTTTTGTACTCAAGCAGTTATACTTAACTATGATATTTAGTCTTTCGAAGAGCAACCATGTCTTCATCCAGCAGGACATTGCTAGGTTTTAGATCACAGTGAACCACAGCTGTTGATAAACCATGATGGAGATATTCCAGTGCACAAGCCACATCTATGACTATGTTCAGTCTCTGCAACATGTCTAAAAGATTTTCACCAGAATGCAGCCACTTGTTCAGGCTCCCATTTGGCATGTACTCGAGCACTAAGGCCTTGAAATCATGGTTGGAGCAACTACTGATGACCTTTGTGAGATTGCGGTGACGAATGTTGCGTAGTACTTCACATTCTGCATGAAAACTCTTGGATGCTGCCTCTTGTTCCGCATCAAATACTTTCACAGCGATGATTGTACCATCGTGAAGAGTTCCTTTATAAACAGATCCGTAACTTCCTTTGCCGAGTAAGTTACTCTCGCTGTAATTACCAGTAGCATGTAGAAGCTCATAGTATGAAACCCATCCAGGTCTGTTCCCTTGGTTTGGAGATTCGGCTTTCTTTCTGTATCTCCTCACAATGAACACCATGACCAGTGTAACGATGATAGCTAAGATAATTACTGGCAATATGATAGCCAGAAGTTTTCTGGTGCTTAATCTGCTCTTGGAGTTCGTTGGACACTCCGAGACTTCATATCTTGGAGCCCCACATAAACCTTCATTGAAAATAAAAGATTCACTCGTCAAGTTCCTGAATGCACCACCAGAGGGTATTTCTCCTGTTAATGAGTTGTAAGAGACATTGAAGTTTCTCAGATACTGAAGATTCTCCATGGACATGGGTATGGAACCTGAGAGATTGTTGAAAGAGAGATCCAGTGCTTCCAAACTTAACATACTTCCGATTGTGTCTGGAATCGATCCGTGAAATCTGTTGTGTGCCAAAGAGAGATTGATCAAGTTTATGAGCCCTCCAACTGAATTTGAAATGTTTCCGGAGAAATTATTGAATGACAGATCCATGATAATCACTGCACGTAAGTTTCCTATTTCAGGAGACAGTGAACCGCTCAACTCGTTTGATGATAAGTTCAGCTCTGTAACACTGCTAATACTCCACAAGCTAGAAGGTAAACTAGAACTTAGCCTGTTTGAATCTTGATAAATATGTCTTAGAGAAGCAGCATTTCCTATGCAATCTGGGGTTGGACTGAAAACCTGATTATTGCTTATATGCATGGTTCCCAGGTTTGTTAAGTTACAAATCCCGTTAGGAATATGACCAGATAACCTATTGTTGGAAAGGAATAGGCCTTGACTTATTTGCAATCCACCAAGGTTGAATGGGAGAAAAACTCTTAACTCATTATCGGATATATCTAACTGCACTAAACCACTCAAGTTCGAAATCTCATTAGGAATGCTGCCCCTTATGAGACCATTTGGGGCGAATATAGTATCTAAAAAAGTCGAAAGGTTTCCAATGGAAGGTGGAAGAATGTCATCCAAAGGGTTATTGTGTATCCAAAGACTTTGAAGCAATCTGCAGTTTGCTAAGTCAGTTATAAATCCCAGCCCATTCAGATTATTGCCACCCACAACAAACTGTCGAAGGAGTCTTAAGTTACCGAAAGAACTTGGGACCGAACCACTGAAATGGTTGTTTCCAAGATCTATAAAAGTGAGCCTTGAAGAATTTGAAATGGATTCAGGTATAACACCCGTGAGAAGATTGCTTCCTAATGAGATCAAGCCAAGATTAGGTAGTCTGTAACCTATGGTTCGTGGAAGATTGCCTGATAATCTATTGGATCTAAGTGCTAGCAGTGTCATTGTTGAGATGTTGGCAATCTCATCAGGTAGGGATCCGGTTAATCGATTGACTGCAAGGTGAAACTGCTCCAGTTCTTGTAGTCTGCCAAGCTCAGGAGGTATTTGGCCTGTTAGAGAAAGTGTAAAGAATATGAAACTACTAAGAGGTGGTCTGCAATCTTGTAACCTAGATTTGAGAATGCAGTAGTATGTTCACCTGTGAAATGGTTGTGAAAAAGGCGCAGTGACTTGAGCATAGTTAAGTTTCCGAGTTCTCTTGGTATCGGTCCACTAAAATTGCAATCTCGCAGGGACAAAGCCTGGAGGCTTGAGCATTTGGATAAACTTGGTGGTATTGGACCACGTAAATCATTCAGATACAGATTGAGCTCTTGAAGGTTTGGAAGGTTAGAGCAGATGTCTGAGGTCAACATGCCAGATATGCCACTCGCTGCTACATCAAGTAGCAGCAGTGACGAGATATTGAATACTGAGACAGGTATGGATCCCATAAACAGATTTGTCCCCATTCCTAATTGCTTCAGGTTATGAAGATTCCCAATTTCTTCTGGGATTAAACCTGTGTGAAATTATATCTCATTGAACTCAAGACACCATGATAACAAGAAACATTGATTCAGCTAACTTACTCAACAAAGTGAAAGTGAGTTCTGCTCCAATAACTAATATCTGTTAGGTTATTGGCTCCAAGATATAATGTCTCTAGCATCGAAATATTCCCGATATTCCTTGGTATAGGCCCGGTGAACCCATTGTTTGACAATGAAAGAACCCTGAGCTGTGTACATTTTGAAATCTGCCTGGTATCACACCATGGAACTTGTTCCAGGAAAGATAAATTCCATTTAGTCTTGGAAGACGAACACAAATGTCATCCGGGAGTTCACCAGACAAACTATTCTCAGTGAAGGCCAAAATTTCCAAACTTGTTAGGTTCAATGTCTGGATCGGTATAGAACCTGTCAGGTGATTGTTCTGAATGCGTAATTGCTTGAGGCTTTGCAGATTTCCAATTTCTCCAGATATGTTACCTCGTAGATAATTAAAGGACATGTCTAAACTTTCAAGATTCGACAAGTTATAGAGATCCCCTGGTAAGAACCCTGAGAATCTGTTGTCTCTAAGAGACAGAGAAATCAGTCCTTGCAAGAAACCGAGCCATAATGGAATTTCTCCAGTGAAATTATTCGAAGTTAGATCAAGAACGCGTAGTCTGCGTAACTGAGCTAACTCTGGTGGAAGAACTCCATGAAAGTTGTTGCATCTAATGTCAACTGAAACGAGAAAGGACAAGTTTCCAAGTTCGGGAGGAAGGGTTCCATTCAAGCCCAATGTTTGAAATGTTGAACGATGTAACTCTATGATGGACAGGGCTGCAAGATATACCAATCCAGGTACGAACATTTGAATTGGCAGACCAGTTGCGGTTCAAGACACTCGTCAGTTCAAAAGTCAGTTGGGATTTTAGGGATAGAAGGGAAGATTGATCAGTGGTGAGATTCAAGTTCTGGGAGGAAGTAACTGAGCTATTCATCAGGCAGTAAAGCAACCAAACTATCAGGTAGCTTTTCTCCATTGTTGTGAGTTGTGACTAATTGGGAAGTTCAGTTTGAATGTTCTTTGAGGTTTAGTTTATGATTTTTTTGGTTACATCTTTGGCCTTCATGCACTTAATAGTCAGATCATTAGTTGATCCTTTGATATTTTCTGTATATGTCTGGACTTGAGACTTGACTTTAAGATTAGTAAGAAAATGAAATGTTGGAAAGAAGACACTTGTTCACATCAAATCAAATCTATACATCCTTAAACTTCCAAAAACACACATGATCAGTATCTTTCTATTGAGAAGGATATTTGGTTGAACTTTTAGGCACTAAGAAGATAATTACATTTACACCCTGTGAGTTTGGCATCAAATTTATGTAAAGGTCTTGTGTTTTTATAAAACCTACTGAAAATCATACCTCTCCGCCCCAAGTGTTTGACGTACTCACGCTAGTTACATTATATTGATGTGGTCTTATCTATTTTTTAGGAAAATCAAGTCTTTTACGATAATTGTTTGACTTTGGTTTGGCTTGATTCTGCCTGCCCTGTTAAATTATTAATTCTAGATCCATCAGCCGTCCTGCCAGCTTGCACTGATTCTTAGTCGAACGGTCTTGTTATTTACAGTTGGTTGGGTAGTTCTAAGTTGATTTCTGAAAAACTCCTCCAGAAATAAGCAAGTCAGTCATGGTAACTAACACTCTTGTTGTTTATTCTTCATCTTCTCCCAGAAACACATTACTAATGCTACACCACAAAAACTACTTTAAGAAAGCTCTCATACTTAGCTCTAGTACTAGTAATACTAGTAGTATTAGATGCAGTTTACTCAACATAAGAACAACTAGTCTTAGTACTGAAATTATCCAAGGAAATAGTATACTGATGAATACCGCACTGATGAAGAAGAAACTTGAGAGGACTCAGATGAGAGAGCATTTTTACGCAAGCGTTACAGCAGCTAACTCTGTTGGTTCAGGGATAATATCGTCATCATCATCTTATGGTTTATATCCACAAATGTTTGTTACACACCTCAATTGAATACTGATTTACTTTACAATTAATGTACACAACTTGGTTTAGTTGCCTGTATAACTGGCATGTTCTGAGTTTGTTTATTATCCTGCCCAAAACATGATTACTCTTATGCTATTTTGTAATTTGTGTGTACGGCCTTTATGTTTGATTTTTCAGTATTCGAACCCACAATTAATTTGCTTCTATCTTTTAAAACGGGGCAGGTTGCACGGGCTCGTGTGCCTTTGTGTGATCTTTGGTTTCTGGAGACTTTATAGATGGGCAAGTTTATATCACTACTTTTCTTTAAAAAAAGAGTCAATTTCAGTTGTTCCATACTAGATGGTAGCTAGTTATTGATGTTCTGCTCATGATATCTTGCAGGTTGTTGATCGAGTACTGCCCGTACTGGTAAATCTTGCTTGATTGGAGTATATCATCACGTTCCAGAACAACTTACTCGAGTATAATCAGTTTATTGTAATAGTAACTTAATGTGAGGCTGAAAGCACTGGCCTGATGGACATCTAGCATGACTATTCTATAGTCCCATTGATACACAGTTTGTGTTGATGTGCCATTCATAGTGATTTAATTTGACATATATTTCTGTTTCTCAATACAGAGATTCTTAATGCTTTGTATGAAGACCCTGGTCTTGTGGGTGGTTATACATGGCGCGAAAGTGATTGTAAAGGACAGTCTTGTAAAGCTTGAAACAGACGGTATATATTGCTCACAGTTCTTATGTTGCCTTATTCGTCCTAAAAGTTCTTTAACTCAGCTGGTTCTGGGGTAATGAACAGGTAAATCAGAGGTGTTGGAGAAATGGATGGAATGGGAGAAATTCATGGAAGATCCTACGGTACAGGAACTGGTTTATCCGTAAGAAACATAATTTTAGCTTCATCGTCTCATTATATACTGTTACATGTATAGTAACATTTTTGGAGAATATTACTTCATATCGATCTTCCAATGTGCATTTCATAATTGCAGTTACTTACCAGTGAAGGCAAGGATTAATCCTATGTTTAAGTGTAAGTTGAAAAATTATTACTCGAGACTTCAAATTTGTGTTGCATTCTTAACATTGAAGTCCTAGCTAATTCTTTTATGGAGTCTAGTTGTATGGTCAATTACACAGTAAACACATTAGCTTATGATCCTGCCATCTGCAGGGATGCTGCAAAATCCGTTGTACCGACAACTTCAATGCGTGCAGTGAGAATTGCTTTCTTTCTTCTATTTTTATATATGCGTTAGCCCTGCTTAATGCATGTTCACGAATTTCAGAACTATTTGTTGCAATTTGCAAAACTGCCTGGATAATTGGCAATTTACTCATCAACCAAAATTCTCAGAGAAAACATGGTGGAAAACAATTGTTCGGCGGAGTCCATATACAATTTTGAACTTACCAATCCGGAGATCAAACTACAACTTGGTGAGTCATGGTCTGGTGAATCGTTGGTGAATTGTTGCGTGATTGATGTGTCAGTATCGTAACTTTTGTAAATTGACATTGCAGATGAGATAGGCAGTGCTCTTGAAGAAGTGATTTTAGGAATGGTTTATGGTCCTCTCTGTGGTGGCTCATGGCAAGCATTTTCAGAGCCTCGAGTTCTAGCAGCCATTAGTGAGGCAAGCAATGTCGAATCAGAATCACTTATTCTAAAACTGTCTCAGTTCCTGCTTACATACAATAATTCTGGTGATCATATATCTGCAGTGTGTGGAAAATCGTTCAAGTATTGCCAAGTATCAACAGGACAAGAAGGTTTGGTCGTTCGATAATCTGTAATTAGTCGCCTCAGCGAGGCTAAATATTGGCATCTGATCAAAATTGTTGTCCTCTCATCTCAGGTTCTGAAAGTTATGGCCGGTCTCTCTGTAGCCCTCGTAGGTTTATGGCTCCCTGACGCATGTATTCCTTCCCTCTCAGCTTTTAATCACGATGGCGATGCTGGCGGGAACTTGATTATTCGACAAAAATCCAAAAATTAATGGACGGTTGCGGTCGATATGAAATGAAGCAGAAGGAAAAGTTCTACTGAATTGGTGTGTCTGAAACATGCCTCCACTGTTTTGCGCGAATAAGGACATTCACATTAGTTTATTTTTTTGAAAGTGTTAAAGGTGCTTTCTCCTAACTTTTCTTCAAGTAACATAGTTATATAAATTAGATGCCCTTGTAATGTTAATTGAAGTCTGCCTTAGTTAACTATTAAAGAATTAAGAATAAGGTAAGGCAACTCTGTAAGAATTATTTCACCATAGCTTCATTAATAAAGTATCTTGGTGTAAGAGAAAGTACCTTTGCAATCTCTGTACCTTACAAAATGTTAGCGTTGAGCTGAATCGTCTTACAAATTAAACTGCGCTTCGTTATCATGGACATTTACATTAATGATTAATGGCACGTTTTGAAAGTTCGTTATGAGTAATAATAATACATATTGAAATACTACCTCATTTTCAACATTTTAGAAAAACCTTAGCGAAAGAAAATGAGTAATCGCTCAGTCCCCTCATACTTAAATTTCATCCGAATTAGTTGTACATAAAAATTTGAGTAATTTGCTAAGTGAAATTGCATAGAATATGTTTGTCCAAATCACATTAGTGGTCCATATCTGACGTTGGAGGTCTCATTGGTATGTCTTTTAATTTGCACTAGTCACTATGCTTTTTCATCACTACCAAAAAAACTTAAGGGCTAAGGATGCTATGCATTATTAGTGTTTTTTCTAGTGTTTTTTCAGAGTCCAGCCTTATTGAGGCTCGGCCCGATAAGTTTTTTAATCGAGTTCGAACTTGATTTTGTACTCATTTCATTATCGAGCCGAGCTCGACTCGATAAAGTTCATTATGAGTAATATTATTTTTATAAATCATAATTTTGTATCCATATTTTTAATATTTTTATAGATAAAGCTCGTTTAAGATCGATAAAGCTCGTTTAAGATCGATAAAGCTCGTATATTTTCGAGCTCGAGCTCCTTTTTCCCTCATTTTGTTAACGATCCGAACAGAAGTTCGGCTCCATTGAGTTCGAGCTTGAGTATCAAAATACTCAATTCGGTTCGGCTCGAAAAACAACCCTATGTATGATATTTATTTTTTCTTGGAAATAAATCAAAACTAATAATAATGCAACATTTAAAATAAGTAGTTTATCACTTTTAATATTGATATACTCACCATGCTTTCTGCATGCCACATACTAGCTAGCTAGTGTGGTGTGGTGTTGATTCTTAATAAAGTACTATTCCATTACTTTCACTTTCAGAAAAAAAAGAAAGCCATTCTTGCCATTTTAATAAGGTGAAACTGCAAAGCTGAACCACTGTAGATGTCAAAATAAAATTCGACCTAACCCAGTACATTTTATCATCATTTATCGGTGAAAAACTGTATAATTTTCCTTCTCATTATTTGAATTAAATGGTGAAACTATGCTTTAATCTCTCTTCACTATATGATGCAATATTCCGTTTGGAACCGAGTGGGTAAGAGGTACGGTGCTAATATATACTCCCTACGTTCCGTTTATAACGACACATTTCTCATATACATATTTTTTAAGAAAAATATAATTGAGTCTAATAATGTGTGGTTAAAAATGAATTGTATTGTGGGATTGTTTTTAAAAATAAAAATTTATTTCACTTTTAACGAAACACTGAGAGTATATTGTATGCATTCAACGGTTTCTATCAAAGATCTTATTGTATTCGACTAATATTAAATGTAAATGTGGAAAAGAAAGAAGAAAGCGTCAAATGTTATATCTGAAATGTGTACTCTATTAGAATTATTATGTGAACGTGGATCTTTACGTGTAGGTCTAATTATTCTAGATGTTGTTGTACTACATCTTCGACATGTTATGGCAAAGTCCAACGTATGTAACGTGTTTTGTGAAATAACTAATCAACATGTTATGTTAAGGTCAAATTCCCCAACCAAAACTGATAAGCATGCTAGATCTCGAAGATTCTCCAATCAAACTACTATATAGTATGTCAAACACAAAAGGCATAATAAAATATTAAACCTGCAGTAACAAAGTTGTCTTTCGCAGATTGTGTAACAAGTTACTTACTAATATTATGTTATTTCGATCTAACTACTCACACATTTTAAACGTCTCAATTTTTACTATTTATTTTTTAAATAGATCCTTTTTAATTTATTTATTTTTCTCTTAGATTTTATATACTGAATCTGGACCAACGTAATACTCATGGACATATCTTCATATAATATATTGACCTCAGTTTATACTCACTTATGTACAAACTAAAAGACTTTATGCTGGTCACTCAATCCTAACATTATTACTCGTATGAATTTGGATACTTCAAAGTTGGTCATTCCATTTAAAATTGTTCAGGATCTGAGCAAGAAAAATCAATTTTGAAATTGTTATAACGAATTTTCAAAATAAAAGATACACCTGATTATATAAAAACACCTTTTCCATGTAACTATGAATATATTGATAAACAAAACTTTTCATCATCCCAAAGGAAACAATACAATTATATGTGTACTCTAACGCAAAAGTTAATATGTATATAACATGTGATTTTTAATGAAGTTTGTATGTTATTAAAAATTATTAATTATAAGGATGTGCAATTTTCTTTGAAACAACATATTCTTTGTTCAAATGTAGTCATGTATTTTTCGAAAAAATATTCTCCATGATTTATCATCAACTAAATAATTATTTAGATAAACATGAGATAATGTTAAGTTTTAAAAGAAAATGAAATATCGTTAGCCGAAAGATAAACATAAACACAAACCATCACATCACCTATTTCTTTCAACAAGATGAATATTCAAAGCTCCAAACCTTTGGAAACAATGAATTTGATGAAATGTTTTTGGGGTGGATTGGCATGCGATTTAAATGTTTCGATTTAAATATTTGAATAGTGATTGAAATTGTAGAGGGATCGTTAAAATTGTATTTGGTAAAGAATTGTAATTGGATACGGTATTATATGTTTGTTATATAGGTAGAGAAAAATGTTGCTATTGTAGAGTCATTTTGATATTTGACATTTTAAATGCCATAACAAATATAAAATCCCCAATTACCATTCAAATTCTATTGGGATGATCAGCCCCTTGAAAATTTACATGAATAATCTATTTCATGGAAAAACTATTAATCTATCATTTGGACTTTTCAATTTATAAAGTCAAAATATTACAAGCCGGCTCTAAATATTTATGAAAAAGAGAAGGAATAAGTAGTTAACACACCAGACAAAAAATACACGCGCATTTTGAGTTTTCAATTGTTTGATTTATTCAATTCACCAACTCCAAATTACTTGCTAATCTGGATTAAGCTTATGTTAAGACGTGTGTGTGGCAGCTTGGCGAGACACAACGATCTAACTACAACTGACAAACATCATTACGTACGTATATTTTGTTTTAATATTAATACTTAGATTTTTTTTTAATACTTAGATATTGTTCTGCCCTACGATAATTACACATCTAGCTTGTAAATTTTGGAAGTCAAATTTTTAATAATGAATAATCTATAAGGATGAGCTCATAAGAAGTCAAAAGCTTATTATTTCACCTGCAAAATAATTTATCACTCATCTAACAAATATTAAATTTATATTTACATCTTCAACGGCATCAATCAATATCCATTGGCTTGTAAATTCCAATCTAAATACATTTTTATATATATTTACTTAAACAATATTTCTTCAATTAAAATTTACTCAACTAAAGTAAAATATAAATTGTAACTAAGTCGAACTGATTTGATCTGATTTTCATATGAAGAGAACAAACTCTTAAGCTTCAAACTTTAACCCTATTTATCACAAATTTTTCAGTTAAATTATTTTTTTTAAATAAAAACATGAAATCACATATTCTCAAACAATCTAGCTGGTTTGATAGGCTAATCAAGTTAGCTTTTACATGAACATCAACTAGCTAATTAATCAACTACTAGCTACCAACTAGCTTCCAGTTAATTTTGTTATAGGGTTGTTTGGCATGGGATTAAAATCGGTCAATTTGACTCGATGAACAATGATTTAACCTAAAATACACTTCAAATACCCTCATTTCAATTCCATTCCAAACACAATTTCACCAAAATCCATCCAAATGACCATTCAAATTATATACCAATCAACCCCACAGTTTCATCTAATTATAGACTTCAATACAAAACCGGACCCAAATATTAGTCAAACAACCTCATGATGCTCCCAAAAATGAATCCTCAACCATAAACATGAAGTACTACTACTACTGAAGAATTCAACAGACACAACCTAATAGACATTTATAAGCTACTAGAACAGCAATAGCATGCTACTATTTTTGAATAGTATAGTGAAGAAATAGCAAGTTGCTATACAAAGAAGAACATGACGGTCACAACTTCCTCTACTCATTCATCTCATTCCATACGTCAACCAATCCCTTCTAGAACACCACCATTACTGAAACCAACTAAACAAGTATTATCTTGTTCAGACATCAACTACTACTCTTTAACAAAACCACTTTTCTCCATTCAATTATTCAAGAACATTTCAAGATCTATCATTAATTTAATTCATTTCAAGACTCAATTTTTAATCATCTTCTTCTTGCTTATTGTACTAAATAATTTTCAATTACTCCTTTTGTCGCCTCCCATTACGACTCTTCTTCGTTCCTCCATTTCCACGCTTCTTGCAATCTTCGCCCCTGTCTGTCTCTCTGTAGATAGTAGATACAATACGATACAATGCCTTTGACCTTTCAATTTCCTGTTCAATTTCTCCCTGTCATATATTTCCATGGCGTTGCTGCTGATTCAGTTTTCAATCACATCAGCACAATTTATACGCCGACCTGAAAGAAACACTATATGCTGTGTCTACACGGTACCTTTCCTTTTCCACACTAAATTAATTCTTTCTTGCATGCTAGCTACTCTAATTAATGCTTCTATTGTATAGCTCACCTTACTCATACCAAGATTTCAGTTGAGTTTTCTTGGTCCATTATTCTCATTGTAATTGCTGTAATTTTTCTTACTTATTTTAGAGAATACTGAATATATAGTTCTAGATTGAGCTGGGAAGCTTATTGTTTGCATTTTGGAGGTGGGTTTTTGGTTTTGGTGATTTTTGAGTGGTAAAGGTTGTGGCCTTATTGGTTTTGGTTGAGATCAAGAATCTGGGTTTTGGGTGGGTCAATTTCATGGTGCTATTTCTTTGAAGCTTTTGGTTGGTTATGAGATGGTGAAGGTGATTTGACCTTGAGATCTTGGCATCGAAATAGTAGGAGCACTTTGTTGATTTTCTTGTACTCCTTGGTATTGATAGTATTTTGATTTTCTCTTACAACCATAAACCCTCTTTCTGGGATGGATTCAAAGTCCCCACACATTGAAATCAGTGAAAGTAGTTATCAGGTGCCTGATTATATACATAATGTGTCGTCACGGCGAAGCATTTCTTCAGTTCAGTCGATTCAGTCGAGGACTTCTGGTGGTCATTCTGTCAGGGAGGTGACCTTTAGTGAGTCGGGATCGAGACCTGTGAGACACGGTTCGATTGGTGCTGAATCCGAAGGATTCAGCTTCAGTGCCTCGGTTAAGGAGATTAATGATGACGATGCAAGGTTAGTGCATGTAAATGAACCTAATAGAACGGATGAGAAGTTTGAATTTGCTGGAAATTCAATTAGGACAGGGAAGTATTCGGTTTTGACTTTCCTGCCGAGGAATTTGTTCGAGCAGTTTCACAGAGTGGCGTATGTATACTTCCTTGTGATTGCTATTCTCAATCAGCTGCCTCAGTTGGCTGTGTTTGGCAGGGGAGCTTCGATTTTGCCGTTAGCTTTTGTGCTATTTGTTACAGCTATTAAGGATGCATATGAGGATTATAGGCGGCACCGATCAGATAGGATTGAGAACAATCGATTGGCATGGGTTCTGGAAGATGGTGGTTTTCAGCAGAGAAAGTGGAAGCATATACGCGTTGGTGAGATTATAAAAGTTTCTGGAAATGATACTCTTCCATGTGATATGGTACTTCTCTCAACAAGTGATTCTACTGGAGTCGCTTACATTCAGACTACCAATTTGGATGGGGAGTCAAATTTAAAAACTCGGTATGCAAAGCAAGAGACTCAGATGAAGAATGTTGAGAGCGAGAAGTTTATTGGACTGATAAAATGCGAAAAACCCAATAGGAATATCTATGGTTTCCAAGCAAACATGGAAGTTGATGGGAAGCGTATTTCCCTTGGTCCGTCAAATATAATCCTACGTGGCTGTGAGCTGAAGAACACCAATTGGGCTCTTGGAGTGGCAGTTTATGCAGGCAGAGAGACAAAAGCAATGCTCAATAACTCTGGAGCTCCATCGAAGAGGAGTTATCTCGAGAGAAGTATGAACAGGGAGATAATTTTCCTTTCAATTTTTCTCGTTATTCTGTGCACTGTAGTCTCTGTTTGCCATGGAACCTGGTTGAGGAACCACGATGATGAGTTGGAGCTGATGCAGTTTTACAGGAAAAAGGACTACTCAGGTGCTGAAGTAGAAAACTACGAATATTTTGGCTGGGGCATGGAGATATTCTTTATATTTCTCATGTCAGTCATAGTTTTCCAGATAATGATTCCTATATCATTGTACATATCCATGGAGCTTGTACGTGTAGGCCAGGCTTATTTTATGATCCGAGATAACAGGATGTATGATGAATCCACAAAGTCAAGATTTCAGTGTAGGGCTCTGAATATAAATGAAGATTTGGGCCAGATAAAGTACATATTTTCTGACAAAACTGGTACCCTGACTGAGAACAAGATGGAATTTAGGTGTGCCAGTATTGGGGGTCAAGACTTCAGTGGTGGAAAGTCAAGCTCACAGACTGAGCAAGTAGAGTACTCAGTTGAAGGTATAATTCATTTTATTATGTACTTTTTATTATTGATTTGTTTGTTTGGTTTTTGGCTCTTGTCCAGTCTACTTTTGTTTCTGTTCCGCAAGAATATTAAATTTCTTAATTGTGTGATATTGTCCGATGTTATCCAATTGCTCATATAAATTTTATTCTGTTTCAGTTGAAGGGATAACTTTGAGACCAAAAATGAAGGTGGAGGTTGACCTGGAGCTCTTCAATGTGTCAAAAAACAAACACTCTGATGAAGGAGGATATGTTCATGACTTTTTTGTTGCATTGGCTGCATGCAACACTATTGTGCCTCTAACAGTGGACACATTTGATCCTTCTGTGAAGTTGATAGAATATCAGGGGGAGTCGCCAGATGAACAAGCGTTGGTCTATGCTGCTGCTTCTTATGGTTTTATGCTTATCGAACGAACTTCAGGCCACATAACTATTGATATTCAGGGAGAAAGGCAAAGGTAAGCCAGTGGCTTTATTTTTGTCCAGAACTTCTTAGTTTTGTAGTCAAAGTAGTGTGATACACATATCATAGGCTACCCATGAAACTTGCAAGTTATAGAATAGGGTTTTAAGTTTTGGTTGGATATTCGGTATGCTTTGAGCTAGAATATGAAACTTGATCTTGAACATTATAATAGATCAGCTTAGCTTAAAAGAGGTTGTGGAATTAATTACACTTTACATTTGTCTAATGACCTTGTATGAAGAAGTGTCAGTTGTTGCTCCATGAAATGTTCTTATTTGACATTAAAGCAAGAGTATACTCATATTCATTCTATTTGTTCCATATTAATGGCATGCACCTTTGCTAGAACTAGATAACTAGTCTCCTGTTTTTTCACAAATTTACATATTCCATTTGTGTCTCTTTCCTTTTCGGCTGATATTCTGCAGTTACAAATTGAAAGTTTCCTGTTGATATAATCCTATCGCTAATACCAGCGCAGGTTCAATGTCTTGGGTCTGCATGAGTTCGATAGTGACCGAAAGAGGATGTCAGTTATACTAGGATGCCCCGACAATACGGTAAAGGTTTTTGTCAAAGGTGCCGACACTTCCATGGTTAAGGTCATTGATGATTCGTTCAATTCAAACATGGTAAAGGCAACTGAAGCCCATCTTCACTCTTACTCCTCAATGGGCTTGAGAACGCTCGTGATTGGCACGCGAGATTTAAGTACATCAGAATTTGAACATTGGCAGTCATCTTACGAGTCAGCAAGTACATCCTTGATTGGTAGAGCAGGTTTACTCCGTAGAGTTGCTAATCATATAGAAAATCATTTGACACTTTTGGGTGCATCTGGAATTGAAGACAAATTGCAGCAAGGTGTTCCAGAAGCAATTGAGTCTTTAAGAACTGCTGGTATCAAGGTCTGGGTTTTAACTGGGGACAAGCAAGAAACTGCAATTTCGATCGGCTACTCTTCTAAGCTCTTGACAAATGATCTGACCCAGATAGTAATAAATAACAACTCAAAGCACTCATGTAGACGAAGTCTGGAAGATGCTTTGGCGTTGTCCAAAAAGCTCGCCACTGATTCTGATACCACTGTTGGAGCTAATCAAGTTGCCTTAATTATTGATGGGACTAGCCTTGTTTATATTTTGGATACCGAACTTGAAGAACAGGTAATGGCTGTCTGCAGACCACATTTCAAGTCCTTTATTTCCCTTTTTCAGGATTTTACCCCCTGGAAGTCTGAAATTATGTGTGTGTGTGTGTGTTGGGGGGGGGGGGGGCCAAGGG
>JAYMSP010001748.1:0-29202 GCA_036897095.1 Plantago elongata | reverse complement strand
TGAACAGGGGCGGCCCCACAGGGGGCACGGGGTAGCAAGTGCTACCCCTCGATTTTGGATATGAAATGTCTATTATATCCCTATTTAAAGATTTATGGTTATTTAGTCATATTTTCCGAATTAAAAGAGATTACTAATGATGTCATAGCACAGTTGGTGTGCAGTGATGCTACCAAATAATAGGTCCTTGATTCAAATCTCCTCCACTTCTATTTTTCATGGGTTTTCTAAGGTGAGATAGAAGTCGTAAATAGTTAAAATGAGATAGTAGTCGTACACTAAAGTGGTTTATCAAATATACCATTCACTTACTTAATTAGTTTGTTTTATAATTACATTTATAAACTATAAAAAAAACACCTTAATAATTCTTTTATAATTGTAATTAAATTTAAATGTATATTTACTATTTTACCCTTTTATTAAAAATGGGTATAATTGCACTTGTAAAGTCAACTAACCACGACCTACTTGTGAGAATGCATGTTAGAATATGCCATCACTTTTGAGAGGATTATGCAAACAACTTATAAGTTGAATAATTCTTTCTTCTTAATAAGATATTTTAAGAGGATGATGATCCAACTTAATACGAATAAAAGTGTGGTTAAAAAATGACAATGGAAGGTCTGATGGGTGTTCAGTGGAGTGTTAGAGGGTTTGTGGAGGCAATGGTTTATAGTATGAACAGGAGCGGCCCCACAGGGGGCACGGGGTAGAAAGTGCTACCCCTCAATTTTGGATATGAAATGTCTTATATTCCTATTTAAATATTTATGGTTATTTAGTTATTATTTCCGAATTGAAAGATAATACTAATAGTGTCATAGCACAGTTGGTGTGCAGTGATGCTACCAAATAACAGATCCTTGGTTTAAATCTCCTTTGCTCCTATTTTTCATGGGTTTTTTTAAGGTGATATAGAAGTCGTACATAGTTGAAATGAGATTGTAGTCATGCACTAAAGTGTTTACCAAATACACTCTTCACTTACTTATCTAGTTTGTTTTATAATTACATTTATAAAATGTCTCTTATATCCCTATTTAAAGATTTATGGTTATTTAATTTTTGAATTGAAAGATAATACTAATGGTGTCATAGCACAGTTGGTGTGCAGTGATGCTACCAAATAACAGGTCCTTGGTTTAAATCTCCTTTGCTCCTATTTTTCATGGGTTTTTTCAAGGTGAGATAGAAGTCGTACATAGTTGAAATGAGATTGTAGTCGTACACTAAAGTGTTTACCAAATGCACCCTTCACTTACTTATTTAGTTTGTTTTATAATTACATTTATAAAATATAAAACACCTTAATAATTCTTTTATAATTATAATTAAATTTAAATGTAAATTTACCATTTTACTCTTTCATTAAAAAGAAAACTTACTTAACATGCTAATTACCACCAACACCCACCAACCAACCACCACGACCACCACCACCAACGGCATCAATCAATCCTCCAATGGGTCTCCGGTGACATCCTTCTTACTTATAAATAAATATTAACTTAAGGTGTGAATGACGAGAATTGAACCTTACACCTCATAAACTCAAACTCACACACTTACCATTAAGCTACATATGATCATATGTCTTCCTCAAAACGATATACATCCTTATCCAATCAACAAAAAAAGAAAAAACAGCTACATATATCCATAACAATACACTTATTTTTATTTTTTATCCGAATTATTGTTGAGCATCGATTTGTTCTATTTTTAGTTTTAAATTGTGATTTCAACAAATAAAAAGTAGGACATTTTTATTCTTTTATATTTATTTTTTGTACAAGATTTTTTCCATACATATTTACAAGTAACTATCAGCTTGGTAGTAAAATCTCTAATATTAATATATCTAAAATAAAAACATATACATGTACGACAAGTAATCACAATTATAAGTCCAAAGTATAAGAGCAAATGATCTACACTCTCGAGCACTTAAATTATGAATGATATCTCATATTTATCCACTCAACCACCGACATAATTACAACTTCACATGTTGAATGTCCAATTGTTGCAGTTTTATTCTACAAGTTGTTAAAGTGTAATACATAATTATCGTACGTGTTTTTTTTATCTTCCGTCTTGTTTATATTTTTATTTCATATATTTGAAACTTTTCTACTTAGGCTATGTTATCTACATTTCAGTTCACTTCACTCCATTACAATTCAGTTGAGTTTAATTGAAGATTACAGTTGGAGAGAATGCCTTATTATGACATTAATTAATGATTTTACATGCTACAATAACATGTGAATCGTGCACGATACACTTTATTAATAGAAAATGATTGAATCTCGAGCTAAATTTAAATTTCATATTTTCACTATATTCATTCAATTTAAATATAGTAAAAACCCTGTGCAGTCATGTTATAGAACCATGAAATTTATTCTGAATAGCTGAGTTTTTTTTCCAACTAGAGTTTGTGTTAAAAATATTTTATGCATTTAAAAGTTACAATAATTTATATTAATTTTATTTATAATAAAATAATTTATACGCCATCCATTGTTCAATCAAGTTAAAATGGTAACTACGTTCATGGGTAGTATAACACTTACTTTTTGGTAAAAAAAAGTTCAATATTTTAATAAATAAAATGGGTAGTTTCAATTCATTCATGTCTAAACATCAATCAACCTTAACCAAATAAAAACCTAGTGGTTCTAAACATCCTCCTCCATCCGATTAGATCAAGATTAGTCCTTCATATTCACCAAATAAGCTCGAAATTTCAAAACCCATTTCGAAATAAAACAAACAAATTTGACCCCTTAGTTTCTTCAGTCCTAGAAAAATATCACCTCGTAGTCTGATTACCTGGATCGAAAAGAGGTGGACGGATGGTGGTGGTGCCGCATTTACCGTGGTGGTGGTACGAAATCATGTAGCTTATTGTTCTTTCCATTTTACTACTTATAGTATGTTTGTTTTTATTTCTTATTCTTATTCTTATTATTTTATTTTATTTTTATATGAAAAATGATATTTTAAAATTTTAATTTTATATTATGTATGAAGGGTACAAATGTGAATTAGCTAGTACAACTATTTTTTAGTTGTCGTATATTGTTAGAGTGGTCGTACACAAGATCAATGGTTGAGATCTAATCTCAACGGTAATACGACTACTATTTCATTTTAACAAGTAGTACGACAACTATCTCACTATAGAAACTCCCATTTTTCTTTGCTTTATTTTTCTTTGTTCTTTTAGTAGCCATTTTCATTTCTTAATTGTTGATCCTCATTATTTCATTAACAATGTATATAATTATATACCTTATACTTCTTCCGTCTCGTCCTAAGCTTCCCAATTACTTTTTAATTTTAAAAAATAAGATAAGAGTACAATTTTATAAAATAATAAGACAAGAGTTGTTTTGTTTATAACTGAGTGGTATGAGATGTAATTTTGAGCTATTGTCTGAATATTCAAATATTAAAATTGGACTAAAAATGGATACAAATTGAAATGTGAAGCTTTACAAGGACAACAAAAATGGTATGGTGGGAAGCTTAGGACGGAACGAAGGAAGTATTATTTTTCTTGTACAATTTATCAAAACATTTTGTGTTTATTATTTTCTTTGTTATTTTTAGAATTTTTTTAATATAAATTTATATTGACGTATATCTTTTCATTGTTAAATTTTTTATTTTTCAACAAATTAATTTAAGACTTTTTTAATAATTTTACTAAATGATAAATTATTTTATAATACTAAATAATATGTTTCTGAAATTGGAATTTTGAAAATTATATATTAATTATATTAAAATTTAAATATTACAGTATTTTAAAATGTGCTATCCCTGGCCAAAATTTCTACGTCCGCAAAATGATGTAGTTTGAAATTCTTCGAATTAGAAGATAAAACATCTTCGAGTTAAGAAGGAAGAAAATCTGACACTTAATCTAACAAACCATAATCAGCAAAATATAACATAATAAAATCTTCATATATAGTAATCCCTCTGGTATAAAAAAAACTTCTTAAGAAGTTAATTTATCTTGATTTTAAAAAAAATAGTTAAATATTAATTTGTGAGTGGTAGTATATTGATAAAGTTGTAATGGATGATAAAGTAAGTGGGAGATTGAATAAAATAATTATAAAGTAGGTGAGAGAAATAATAAAGAATGAGTTAGTGGGATGAAAACTTTTCTATTTTGGGTTAGTAAGTTTCTAACGAAACACTAAAAAAGAAAGTTAGAACGATTTTAAAAGAATAGAGGAAGTATTTTGTAATCATCTATTTGTTAAACTTTTTTATTATGAGAATATAAAATGAAAAAGCAAAAAAAAAAGGCAACATTCATGTAGGTTCCTTCCCACCCCACCATTAAGTCAGCCGTGGGCCAGAAATACATGGTCCAATAAAGAATCCAGTTGGTAAACCTGAATTCATAACACTTCGCCACGCGTAAGGCTCACTACACACATGTCCATCACACGACACCCCTCGCTCTTCTCTCGTCTCATTACCAAAATACACATTTCTAGATTTTTCTTTTAAACGGTTAAAGGGTTACTCAAACACCCAAACTATTAGATGGAGTTGATGCAACATTTCTGTTGAGGTAAAAGCCCCAACCCTCGAATGTTACTAAGACGGACCAACTCTTCTAGCTTGACAAACTTCGGAAGACGTGAACTCCAACCTTGTACCCGAAGCTCTAGATCCGAACTTGCGCAAACGGCTGGAAAGGGGGGGGGGGTTAAAACCTTTAGATCCAGCTTGCCTTGGATCAAGACGGATGAGAGACTTTACTCGAGAGTGATTGTAGGTCGACTCTATATAATTAAACTATATAATAGAGTGAGGAGATTAGAAAATCTTCCCCTTTTACCTTGAGAGGTGTTCCCTTTATATAGAGATTAATTTCCTTTGTTGGATTGAGCTAAGTGTTGGGCTAAGATTAAGCCCATGGACCATATGATTACTATAATCCACATAGCTTTTGGGCGCATTATCAGGATGAGTATGATCCTCGGTACTCCGTACCTCTCCAAGCTCCCAATCCAGATCATGTCCATCCAGAGGAAATGAATCTAGATCCTCGCCCTTCCGAGGCTCCTAGCCTGGGTCCTACCTTGTCAGAGGCCCCCAATCTGGAACCTTTTTCCTTTGATGCTCCCATCTTCCCCGGGTATCAGGGGTGGCAAGGTCTAATGAATTGCGGTTGTGGGATCTGACATTCTCCTTCTTATTCGGATGAAGGGACTTTGGCAGACCCGATTGACCTCGACGTGAGCCTTCACGAGCTGCCATCCTCGAAGAAGGACCTGTGGGGGTTGAAGGTGCTCGGTCGTGGGATTACCCGCTTGCATGCATCTCTACGAAAGAAGCGCAAGAGGGAGGCTCGGAGGAAGTGGCGGGCGCGGATGGTGGAGGTATCAGGTGCCGGTCCGGATGCTTATGAGGAGACGGACGAATCCAGCACGGAAGATACGAACTGATGTAGGCGGGGTATGCCCTTTAATTTTGTATTTTTGCTAAGTTCTGCTTCTTTGGACCAATATTGGCTTTATTCTGCTTAGAAATTTGGCTCATATTTTGCTGCACCTTTTTTGGCTGTTTTAACGGTTTTTTTCGGATATCAATATTCGAAGTTGAATATATATTCGTCTTCTTTTGTTCCATCACATCCGAGCATTTCCTAATGTTTTGCATTTAGAATAGCACATCCGAGGTGATCAGGCTAAACGCATCCGAAGGAAATTAATAGTGATGAACCGAGAAATTTTTTACCTTAGTCGACCGGCTAAGGTGATATATCCGGACAGACTTCCCTCCGAAGGTATGTGGTATCCAAGGGTAATGCCAAATGTCGTCAAGTGCATAAATGTCCATTATCTTTTTTTAAACTCACCAAATGATCTGATCCGTCGGATCAAAGTTAGTGGGCAGTTAGATCGTGGCCACGACTGCGTGGACGATTGAATTTCCCAGAAATGTCCTCCTCTATAAATAGGTGAGCCGCTAACGTCGATCATAACGCATTTCTAGAGAGTGGATTTTTGCACAATAGAGCATCCGAAGCAGAATAGTTGAGTATCCGAAGCTGGAGCTGCCTTCGATCCAACATCCGAGCGAAATCAAGTAAGTATCGGAAGACTTTAGCTTTTGTATATCGGAATGTGTTACTTCGTCTTTGTATGCGTTGTTCTTCATACGTGTTGTCTTTTATAATGTTGATTATGTGGAAGTAGGCTAATCCGAATAGAATTACCACACTTGCTAACTTCTAACTCAAGGTAGAACTAGGAAATCCTAGATTAGGATCCGATGTGAAGCATTTTGTACCGATTCATTCGTAAACTGCCCAACGAAGTTAACCCGGACCATTTAGACTTACCCTTTATTTCCTTTATTAGGATGTCCGATAGTGATAGCCAAAACATCCAGGAAGCACAAGGTTATGGATCTGGGCCTGGAACTTCGGACTCAGGGTCATACTCCCTGTCTTCGGGGGAACTGGCGGACGCATTAGCCAGTGAAGTTGCTGAAGAGCAAACTCAAGGGCATGAACAGATGGAAAAAGTGTCCGGCTTGGAGACAAGTGGTTCGCATTTCCATCTCGTCATACCCGGTTCTTCGGAACCAGATCGACAACCACCTGCCTCTACTTCACAAACTATTCCACTTCATCGCACCATCACACGGGAGATTGGTCGTGGTTCCGGAACTAAGAGCAGGGAACTTCCTCCCGAGGTTAGTTTCTTATGTCGTAACTTAGGTTATAACACTTGCATTCGTCCTTACCAATTACCCTTTATCCCGGATGCTCAGGAACCTCAGATTGAAATGGAAGAGGATACATCCGGTGAATCCCCCGATGTATCCATTTTTGAGGTGGGTACTGAAGATTCGGTCGGAGCAGTGACTCCACTCCGAATCATTAAGGTTATCGACGTAGATCTACTGTCATCTCCAGATGCTGGGGTGGCTCAAGCTGGCATTTCGGAGGGTAGAGATGCGGAGGTGAATGAAGCTGGAGTTGTAAAGGAAGAGGACTCTGATGAAGATGATGAGGAAGAAGACGACACTGTCAGCACTTCTAGCGGCAGGGTTTAAGAAATTAAGTATCCGAGGTAGGACGAAGTTCCTCCATCTGGATGAAGATGGAGAGCTGAATTTGGACGAAACTCTCCCAACTCGAGCTAGTCAGTTGAACGAGGAGAAGCTAGATGATACCCGAGCTCGGTACGAGATACCCGAGACTCTGGAGTTGATAGCTCCGGTTCCCAAGAATGCCTTTTATAACCCTCTGGAAGGGTGTATGGCGGTGTACGAGGCCTCATTACATTGCGGGTGGAGGCTTCCTGTTGCTCCACAATTTCTCCAAATATTTAATGACCTGGGTTTGAGCCCGCATCAAATCATTCCGAATTCTTTGGGCAATCTGATGTGCTTCGGAGTCCTCTACAAACACATTGGCATTCATTTCACAACAGCGAACTTCCAATTCGAGATCAAGGCCAGTGAATCGCATCCGAACTTCTATTCCTCCTTGGTCTGGATATGCTTTCTTTGAAGATCTGATTTCTTCGTTAGGTGTCGAATGGTGGAAGAGATATTTCTTCGTCCCTCCGACGCTGGAGAAGGGTAAACCCAAGTCAAGCTGTGAGAAATGGATTTTCCCGAAGAACATCTACCAAGAGATTTATTCATTTGCTCAGACGCCGGCGAAGAGTTTACCCTTGTGGATGCATGCACTCCAAAAAAGAAATCGGACGGAAATATATTTTTTCCGAGGGTTCATCTGTCAACCCTTGCCTTATTTGGCTGGACTGGATCGGAAGTGTTATTGTGGGCGTCTGCCGCGTGATTTTGGTCAGTAGTAGTCTCGTAGTGTTTTCTATCCGGAATGTTTCCGTACTCTTAGTTGTCATCTTTTCTATCTGGTTTTAAGTGTATATGTCTTGGATCTAATCCAATCTCTTCTCTTCGTGTAGCATATTGGTTCAAGTACACCATGTCGGCCTTGCTTGAGTTGAAGAAGAAGAAGAGGGAGGATCAAGATCGGGAGATAGTCGAGGAGCGACGTACCCAGACTATCAAGGTCTCCACCACACTCCCTATGGAAGATCCGATCAATGCTGCTGTTTTCTCGGATTTAAACCGTCAGAGAGTTGTCCAGGGCTAAGAGGAGCTTCGGATGCCTACTCCGAAGCAAGGAAAGACCAAGGCTGACAAGGAGACGGATGCAAAGAAGTCGCCTAAAGTATCCGAGTCGTCTGCTTCGAAGGCCGTCTCTGGGTCTAAGAGGGCATTCGAAGGGTCGCTTCCCTTGGCTAAGAAAGCCATGGATAAATCAGTCACGGTTCCCAGTCCAGATGCCGACTTAGAGACCGAGGTGAACAGACTGGTGGCTATGAACGAGGTGGAGCGGATAGCCGAACTAGCTGAGGCGAGCCGGAAGGTTAGTATCCGAGGCTTGTGCATTTGAAGCAAATTTTGCTCTTGTTTTGTTTTTAAGTTTCTCGGGTTTGTCTTTTTGTAGTTGACTGCCGCGGTCCGAGCGTATTCTCATGTGGCCGGAGAGCGAGCTGAGATTGATACTCAGCTGGCGAAGTCCGAAGCGAGCGTCAAGGATATGGAGGGGAAGTACTAAGAGTGCAAGAAGAAGTAACAGAACGTGTGCTCGGATCTGCGTAGGTCGGATGAGAATTATCAAGCCTTAGCGCGCGATTGGCCCAGGCTCGGACTGAACGTGAAATTTTGGAGAAGGGTGTTGCGGACATCCTGAAGTTGTTCTGGAGTTTCAAGGAGCAAGTGCTCGAGAATGTCAAACACACTCGGATAAAGGATGTCCGGGACTTCTTGTCCTCCGCTTCTTGCAAGTACATTTTGATGAGCTCGGCGGATGATGCTCGGGTGGAGGGGTTCGAGGCTGCTATCGATAAACTCAAACTGAAGGAGAATCTCCCGAGTGACTTTGATCTGAAGAGCGCGGGCTTAAGTGCTTATAATAATGCTGATGACACTCGCTTCACTGGAGAACCCCTTGATGACGCTGAGCTAATGAGGGATGAGTTCTCCGAGATGGTAGCCATGGAGACTCCAGACCTAAAATGTAGTCATGGGGGCCTCTTCATTCCAGAGTTTGTACCCGAAGTGCTGCTCTAGCATCTCCTGGTTCCCCTAGATGACTATGGTGCCCACAACCGGAACTGATTGAGTCTTCCTGGTCAGGTCCTTGGACAGCCGGATCTGAATCTGGTGGAGCTTACCCCGAAGTATGTCGAGATGATGAGGGAGAAGCACAAAGCCAAGAAGGCAAAGAAGGCTACCGGAGAAGGAAGTTCCCAGGCCCCTAATTGAAGGAGATATGAAGGCGGTGTATGCTCCGTGAACTGTGTATTGTCTTCGGACCTTAAGATAATTCTCTTGTGCCTTTTATTCTGTGTTGAATATTTCTCTCAGTCTGTTTGTACCTCGGATATTATTTATTTTCAGTGAGGCTTCAGCCTATTAGGAATTCTTCTATTTTGAGTATTCGTCGAATATTTTCGACCTCTGTTGGTTCGAGATAGAAATTGCATGTTTAGCCTTGAATGTCCGGCCTTGCCATTGAGGCATGATCTCTGTTTCAATTTCTTTGAAATGTTTTGTTCGGATAGTAATGTGATACACCCAAACATTCATGAATTGTGTTGTTGCTCATAATCATTTCTTAGTTCGGAATATATTACATGCAAAGCTCTTATGTTGGAATCTATATGTTCGAGAGTGAATGAGGCAATTCTTGAAAGATAGCCGTTGTATTGATTTGACGGAAATACAATTACAAATGGTCGGATCAAAAAGACCTCAACTAAGTGTCTTTGGGTAAAATAGAAACAAAGAAAACATCCTAAGCATAAAACTTCTGCAAATTTCTTGGATTCCATGTTCTTTTGACCACTCTACCTTCGAGATCCTTCATCTCGAAGCTTCCATTGCTTCTAACTCCGATGACTTTGTACGGGCCTTTCCAGTTTGGTTTGAGTTTCCCGACATGATTGAGGATGTCGGCTCTTCTCAGGATCAAATCTCTAATCTAGATGTCCTTTTTGCACACATTTTTATCATAGGTCCGAGCAATAGAGGCTTGGTACCTTAGGATGTGAGCCAAGGAGGATTATATCTTGTATTCGAGGAGTTCAAGCTCATATATCCGAGCAGCCTCATTCTCTTCGGGCTGGTACAGTTGGATTCTTTGTTTTTCCATGATGACTTCTGAAGGTATGATGGCCTTGGAGCCATATACCAAGGAGAAAGGAGTTTCTCGGGTGGCGGTCCTCGGAGTGGTCCGATGAGCCCAAAGTACACCATCCAAATCTTCAATCCAGCTTCCATGGAAGGTCTTGAGTCATTTTTCTAGAATTTTCACAATGGTTCGGTCAGTAGACTCGACCTGTCCATTTGCTTGGGGGTACCCAACCGGAGTAAAATGTTGTTCGATTTTTAAACATTCGCACCATTCTTTGAGCTTGTGCCCGGGAAACTAGGCTCCATTGTCCTAAATGAGGATCCTAGGCAATCTGAAGCGACAAATAATGTTCTTCTAGATGAATGTTCGAACTCGGGCTTCTGTTACAATAGCTATTGCCTCGGTTTCTACCCATTTGATAAAGTATTCGACTACTACTATCAAGAACATCTTTTGCTGCGTTCCTCGGGGAAAAGGTCCTATAATATCGATGCCCCACTGATCAAATGGGCACGAGATGATTGAAGGGATCATCGGATTGCTTGATCTCTGCGGAATGTTGGCATAAAATTGGCAGTTACTACAGGTTCGGCCGAAGTTAGTCGAATCTTTGTCTATCGTGGGCCAATAGTAACCTTGCCGGATGATTTTTTATGCTAGAGTCCTTCCTCCGGAATGACTTCCACAACTGCCACTGTCTATCTCATAGAGAATTGTCCGTGCCTCTTGGGGTCCGAGGCAACGCAAGTGGGTGCCATTGAAAGATCTCTTGTAAAGTTCATCATTCAGTAGGATGTAACGAGGTGCTCGGCAATGCACTCTCCGAGCCTCTGTTGGTTTCGATGGTAGTGTACCATTCCGAAGGTAAATCAGAATATCGGTCATCCAAGTCCTCTCATCGTCTAGTTGGTATAATGGGAGTTCCTGACCATGGAGAGAAGAAGTCCGAAGAGTCAGGAGAATTATGCTTCTCGTATCCACGGCTCCGGATGCTGAAGCGAATTTGGCGAGGGAGTCTGCCTTCTCATTGTATGACCTATCGAATTTCTCTCTCGAGAATTCTTCGAACTGTAATACAACCTCCTTAAGACTTTCGAGATATAGGATCATACTCGGACCTGTAGTGACAAAGGCTCCGGAGTATTGAGACTCCACCAGCTGAGAATCGGTTTAAGCACGGATTCTCTTCACCTGTAGTGCCATAGCCATCCGAAAGCCTACCAGGAGGGCCTCCTACTCAGCTTCATTGTTGGTCACTCGGAAATCTAATGTAATAGAATAATCGATCTGGACTCCTTCAGGACTTCAGAGATGAATACCTATTTCTCCGAGTCTTCCATTGGATGATCCGTCCACTTGCAAGACCCAGGCTGGTGTATGCTTTTCTATGGATTTCTCGGATGCCAATGTTTTTTCTTTTATCTGAGTATATGTTAGTTCGGCTGGGGCAACTTCCATCACAGTATCCGAATCTTCCACAATGAACATCCACTGATCCCCGAAAAAACCATTTTTATGATCTGTCTCCTCCTCTTCTATTGTCAAGGACTCGGATAAGGGAGCTTCGGGTAGAATCTCCGGATCTACGAGCTCAAGACCTGTTTGTTCCGGATCCTTGTTGTTTTCTTCTGGGAAATCGACTAGGAAATATGCTAGTACTTGGGCTTTCTTAGCTGACGGAGCTTGTTACGAGATATCATACTCGCTTAGTTCGATTGTCCACTTTGAAAGTCTACCCGATTGATCCGGTCTTCCCATCACTTGTTTGAGTGGCTCGTTGGTTAAGACCATGAAGTAAGGTTTGAGCCTTCGGGCTGTGTGGATCAATGCATAGGCCATTTTATCGATGTGTAAATATCTGAGTTTGGGTCCTGCAAGGGCTATGCTTAAGTAGTATATGGGTAAGTGATCATTACCTTAGATCCGAACTAGCACAGAGTTCATAGCCTCGTCTGTCACTGCCAAATATAAGTATAAGGGTTCTCCTTCGATTGGTTTGGACAAGAGTGGAGGTGAGAGTAAATAGGTTTTGAGACTCTCGAAAGCTTCTTCACACTCCTTGGTCCAGACGAATCTGTCCCCTTTCCTTAGGATCTTGAAAAATGGCAAGTTTTTCTCAGCCTATCTCGAGATGAATCTGATAAGGGATAAAACTCTCCCGATAAGTTATTGTACCTCATTGACATTCTTGGGTTGTGGCAAGTCGAGGATAGCTCAGATCTTATCTAGGTTGGCACTAATGCCCCTTTCCGTAACCATGTACCCGAGGAACTCTCCTCCTTTGACTCTGAAGGTACACTTCTCCGGGTTCAAACTCATTCCGTACTTCCTAAGGATGAAAGAACAGTTCTCCAAGTGCTCGATGTGACTTTCTTCGGTTTTTCTTTTGACCAACATATCATCTACGTAAACTTACATGGTCTTTCTGAGTTCTTCCTTGAACATTTTATTCATGAGTCTTTGGTAGGTAGCCCCGGCATTTTTGAGTCCGAATGGCATTACCTTGAAGCAATACACCCCTCCTGCCGCAAAGAACGCTGTCTTCGGAATATCCTCTTGAGCCATTCGGATCTGATAGAATCCCTAATAAGCATCCATGAAGCTCAATAGGCCGCATCCGGATGTGGAGTCCACCAGCTGATCGATCCGAGGCAAGGGGTAGGGATCCTTCGGATAAAATTTGTTGAGTCGTGTAAAGTCATTACACATTCTCCATTTCCCTGAGGATTTTTCAACTAAGACAACATTGCAGATCCAGTCTGAATACCTGACCTCTTCAATATTTTCGGCTTATGGATATGGGAATAATTCCAATCCGTCATTCGAACATCCCGAGGACAAATCCTAAGACATCACGGTATCACAAGGGCAAAGCTCTAAAGACCCGAGCCATTGACCATCCGAGGTCACGATGGGGAAAAATATATGAAGAATACCGTGACAAGGATAGCCGGACAAATTCGTCATATCCGAGGATAACACGTCCGGACCAACATCACATATGCATACATCTGAAGGTTTGATCCAAGGCAAACCGGGTCTGGAAAAGCTCTGCAAACGAAAATGGCTAAACTTAGCAAGATGGTCAATGCTCAATAAAAGGTAACCATGAGGGTTCTGAATCCTCTAAGCAATGCTATCCAGAGAGAGAGAAATCCAGCAGAATGTACCATTCCAAACTTTGAGCGATACTTCGGAAATAGTTGTCCGGCTGCCCATCTCATCCGATATGAATCCAAGATGGATACCAACGGGCTAAACGAAAACCTCAAGGTGCTCAAATTTTCTACTACTCTCTTTGGAGAAGCAATGGATTGGTGGACCAGTTTGTCATCCGGGTCCATAAGGTAATTTGATTATGTTTCTACACTCTTCTTACAGAGGTTTCAGAAATCCAAGAGGAGGAAGAGGTCCGTAGATCATCTAGTTGGAATCATTCAGTCCGAGAATGAGGATCTTCGGACTTTCTTGGATAGGTTCAATTAAGAGGTCCGACAGGTGGAAACGCACAATATTAAAGAATGGGTTCGTCACCTGTATGCTAACACCATCAACCATGATCTCCAGAAGAAGCTATCTAAGGAGGAAATTCTGAATGAAAGACAATTGGAGGATATTTGTGATCATGTCCTATACGGAGTCGAGTTCCGAAGGAATGTCCCCGTCAGAGCCGGACAAAAAAGGACCAAGGAACCTGTTAAACAGGAAGCTCCCAAAGCTTGGAAACCGGACTTAAGGAGGGACACAAGATTTTCGGAGAGAACTCCTCCTCCTAAAAGGTATGCTGAGTACACTCAGTTGAACCATCCGAGGGAAGAGATTTTGTTTATTATGGTCGAGAAAAATTTGGATATCCAGTGGCCGAGACCTTTCTACAACAACAGGAAGGGTAAAGAAGCCAGGTCTTATTGTGCTTTTCATAGACAAACCGGACATTCAACAGAGAAATGTATTCAACTCAAACCAGAGATTGAAACACATATCCAAAGTGGACAGCTTAATGAGCCATATTCTAGGGAAGAACAGGTCCCGAGCAGAAGAAAAGAAAGGATCCCGAGGCATAAGTCCAGACACTTCCACCTCCACCGAGGAATACTCCACCACCCGAGGCAAGAAAGTATGAGGAGTATCCGGAGGAAGGATATTATGAGAACTTGCCTTACAGCGGGGTAATTAATGCCATAGCTGGAGGTCCGAGCGGTGGAGAAATCCGCAATGTCAGAGGGAGAACAACCCAAGACATCCGAAATGGAGACTTAGGGAGAAATGTAGCACCTCCGAGGGGATCGAACACAATCTCTTTCGATGATAGTGAGATACCTCCCCTTACATTCGGAAGTGGAGACGCCCGACCTCCTAATGTTTCGTTGGTGGTAGCACTAGTAATCGCCACCTACAAAGTCAACAAGGTTTTAGTAGATACCAGCAGCTCTTCGGATATCATCTCCAAAAGAACTATATATCAGATGAACTTGGGGGACATCGAGTATGGAAAGGTAAACACTTCACTATCCGGGTTCGGGGATGCGGTTGTCACACCCATCGGAACAATCAAGCTGCAAGTTTCAATGGGGACCTCCCCGAGGAGAATGACACAAACAGTATTGTTTCTTGTTGTTGATAAAGCATTCAACTACAATGTTATCTTCAGAAGGCCAAGCTTCAATCAGTTTCGAGCTATCTCATCCCCGCTACACAACCGAATCAAATTCCCCACTCCTTGTGGGGTCGGAGAGGAATTAGGGAACAGGCGGGGGAGGCTTGGGAATGTTACATCATGTCTACGAATGTGGCTACAAATCCGATACTTTTCATATCTAAAGGGCCGAGTGTACCACAGCCCCCGAAGACTGATCACAAGTTCCCTAAGTCTGTCCGGATAGAGCCTCATGAGACTATCAAAGAGATTCAAATTTTCGAAGGCAATCCAGACAAAAAGACTAAGTTAGGGTCTGAGATGAGTTCCTAAATAGAGTTGAAACTAATATCTTGCCTCCAAAAGAATTTGGATATCTTTTCTTGGAGTACGAATGATCTCAGAGGGATAGACCCAAGGGTATCCGTTCACCGTCTGAACATGGACCCGACGGTCAAACATATCCGACAAAAGAAGAAAGACTTCAGCCCTATAGAAGTTGCAATCATGGCAGAGATTGTTGAAAGCCGGACATATTGAAGAGGTAAGATATTCGGATTGGGTTTGCAATGTATTCTTAGTTGAAAAGTCCCCCAGCAAATGGAGAATGTGTAATGAGTTCACCTGACTGGACAAGTTTTGTCTGAAAGACCCCTATCCTTTGCGGTGAATCGATCAACTGGTAGACTCTATATCCGGATGCGCCCTTTTAAGTTTCAAGGACGCTTACACGGGATTGTACCAGATCCGAATGGCACAAGAAGATGTTCCGAAGACAACATTCTTCGTGGCTGGGGGAGTATATTGCTTCAAGGTCATGCCATTCGGACTCAAAAATGTCGGGGCAACATATCAGAGGCTCGTGAAAAAAAAGGTTAAGGAAGAGCTCGGAAAAACCATAGAGGTTTATGTGGATGATATGTTGGTCAAAAGCAAGACCGAAGAGAGCCACATCGAACACCTTGAAAACTATTTTTCCATCCTTAGGAAGTACGGAATGAGCTTGAATACGGAGAAATGCACCTTCGGGGTCAAAGGAGGAAAATTCCTCGGATACATGGTCACAGAAAGAGGGATCAGTGCTAATCCGGAGAAGATCTGAGCCATCCTTGTCATGCCTCAGCCGAAGAATGTCAACGAGGTGCAACAACTCATCGGAAAAGTTTTATCTCTTAGTAGATTCATCTCAAGGTCCGCGAAAAAGAATTTGCCATTTTTTAAGATCCTAAGGAAAGGGGACGGATTTGTATGGACTAAGGAGTGTGAGGAAGCCTTCAAGAGCCTCAAAGCTTACTTACTCTCGCCCCCGCTTTTGTCCAAGCCACTCGAGGGAGAACCCTTATACTTATATTTGGCAGTCTCAAACGAGGCTATGAGTTCCGTGCTAGTCTGGATCCAAGGAAATGACAAATCTGCCCGTGTATTACTTAAGAAAGACTCTTGCAGGTCCCTAACTTAGGTACTTACACATCCAGAAGCTAGCCTATGCTTTTATTCACACTGGCCGAAGGCTCAAGCCTTATTTCAAATCTCATCAAGTTGTGGTCCTAACCAATGAGCCCCTCAAGCAAGTAATGGGTAAGCCGGTTCAATCCGGAAGACTTTCCAAATGGGCAATCGAACTCAGTGAGTATGATATCTTGTATCAAGCTCCATCAGCTAAGAAAGCCCAGGTACTAGCTGATTTTATAGTCGACTTTCCGGAGGAAGATCACAAGGATCCGGAACCAACGGGTCTCGAACTCATAGATCCAGAAATCCTGCCCGATGCTCCCCTATACGAATCCTTGGTAATAGAAGAGGAGGAGTCAGATCATGAAAATGGCCTTTTTGGAAATCAGTGGATGTTCATTGTGGAAGATTCAGATACAATAATGTAAGTCGCCCCTGCCGAACTAACTGATACTTAGATGGAAACAGAGGAGACTGTAGAACCAGAGATTATCACAAGAAAGCAAGCTCCTGCATGGATCCTACATGTGGACGGATCATCTAATGGAAGGCTCAGGGGTATAGGTATCCATATCTGGAGTCCCGAAGGAGCAAAAATTGACTATGCCATTACACTAGACTTCCGGGTGATCAGTAATGAAGCCGAGTACGAGGCCCTTCTGGTAGAACTTCGGATGGCAAAAGCACTTCAGGTGAAGAAGATCCGAGCTTACACTGACTCTCAGCTCGTGGAATCACAATACTCCGGGGCTTTTATCACTAAGAGTCCGAGTATGATCTAATACCTGGAGAGACTCAAAGAAACCGTATCAAAGTTCGAGGAATTCTCCCTCGAGAAGTTTGATAGATCATACAATGAAAAAGCAGATTCTTTGGCTAAGTTTGCTTCCGCATCCGGAGCAGTGGATACAAGAAGCATCATCCTCCTAACTCTCTGAACTTCTTCTCTCCACAATCAAGATTTCCCTTTGTACCAGCTAGATGAAGAGAGAACTTGGATGACTGAAATTTTGATTGATCTTCGAAATGGGACACTATCCTTGGATCCAACAAAGGCTCGGAAGGTCCAGTGCCGAGCACCTCGCTACTTTATGCTTGAAGATGAACTTTACGAAATATACATCAATGGAACCCACTTGTGTTGCCTCGAATCACAAGAGGCTAAGACCATCCTGGAAGAGATACATAGTGGAAGTTGCGGCAGTCATTCCAGAGGAAGAACCCTTGCACAAAAAATCATCAGGCAAGGATACTATTGTCCTACAATAGACAAGGACTCGGCTAGCTTTGCTCGGACCTGTAATGACTACCAATTTTATGCCAACACCCCGCATACACCAAGCAATCCGATGATTTCGTCAATCATCTCGTGCCCATTCGATCAATGGGGTATCGACATTGTGGGGCCTTTCCCCCAAGGAGCACGACAAGAGAAATTCTTGATTGTAGGAGTCGAGTACTTCAACAAATGGGTGGAAGCCGAAGTAGTGGCTACCATAACAGAAGCCCGGGTCAGATGCTTCATCAGGAAGAACACCATCTGCCGCTTTGGATTACCTAGAATCCTCATCTCCGATAATGGAGCCCAGTTCTCCAGACACAAGCTTAAAGAATGGTGCAAATCTTTGAAAATAGAGAAGCGCTTCACCTCGGTCGGATATCCCCAGGCAAATGGACAAGTCGAGTCTACTAACCGAACCATTGTGAAGAACCTGGAGAAAAGAGTCAAGAAGTTCCAAGGAAGCTGGGTTGAAGACTTAGATGGGGTACTTTGGGCTCATCTAACCACTCTGAGGACTGCCACCCAAGAAACTCCATTCTCCCTAGTATATGGTTCCGAAGCTGTCATACCTTCGGAATTTATCGTGGAAACTCAAAGAATCCAACAGTATCAACCCGAAGACAATATGATTGCTGGGATGTACGAGCTTAAACTCCTCGAAGATAAGAGAGAATGTTCCCTAGCTCATATCTTAAGGTACCAAGCCTCGATTGCCCGGGCCTACAACAAAACTGTACGCAAGAAGGATATCCAGATCGAAGACTTGGTCCTAAGGAGAGCCGGCATCCTCAATCATGTTGGGAAACTAAAACCAAACTGGGAAGGTCCGTACAGAGTCATCGGGTTATGAAGCACTGGAAGCTTCGAGATGGAAGACCTCGAAGGAAGAGTGCTTAAGAGAACTTGGAATCCGAGAAATTTGCAGAAGTTTCATGCATAGTTTGTTTAATCCGAAGTCTTTTTTGGATCCTACCGTTTGTAATTGAATTTTCGTCAAATCAATACAATGGTTATCTCTTTCAAAAATAATCTCGAGCATACTTGGTTTGGATTACAAAAGCATCAGATGTGGTATATTCCGAACTAAAAAATGACTTGTTAAACCACAATTCATAGACGTTCGGGTATATCGTAACATAATCCGAACACAATAAATTCAAAGAAGACTAAGCAAAGATAAAGCACAAGTCATCCGAAGCATCCAGATAACATCCCGAATCATCAACAGTCAAAAATATTCATACAAAGAATCAAATTAAAGCATCCAAAAAGAGCACAAATACAAAGCCGTAGCCTCATTATCTGAAAGTAAGAAAGATGGAGCAAATATTCGACATTAAAGACAAGTGCAAGAAAAGTATAATTATTTCAAGGTCCGAAGACCGTACAAAGATCATGGAGCATACTCCGCCTTCAAAGATCTCTTCCTCATTCCGGGGCATTGGAACTCCCCTCGCCAGCTGCCTTCTTGGCCTCGAGAGCTTTGTGCGCCATCCTCGCCTTCTCAACAAACTTTGAAGCCTCTTCTACCAGATTGAGGTTCGGCTGTCCATGAACCGGGCCAGGAATGTTCAGCCAATCGCGGTTGTGAGCAGAGTATTCATCCAAAGGCACCAAGAGATGTCGGAGCAAGACTTCAGAAAAAAACTTCGGGAGATAAGGGCCTCCGTGATTGAACTTCAACTCCGGAGTCTCCAAGGCAACCAGCTCTCAAAACTTATTGCTCATCAGCTCAAACATCATCGAGGGGCTCACCAGTAAAATCGAGTGTCGTTCAGATTATTGAACGGACTTAAGCGCAGACTCTTCGCATTGAAGTTGCTCGGAAGTTTATCCTTCAATTGGAGTTGCCCGATAGCAGAGTCAAAACCAGCCGCACGTGCATCATCCGTCTTGCGCATCAGGTAGTACTTGCACGAGTCAGAGCTCAAGAAGTCTCGAGCAACCTTCACTCGCGTGTGCATGATGTTCTTGAGCATTTGTTCCTTGAAGCTCCGGAACAACCCGAGGTCTCCCCACAGCCCTCCTCCAATGTATCCCGTTCAGCCCGGACCAAAGCCAAGTCGCGAGCCAAGGCTTGGCGGTTCTCATCCGACCTACGGAGATCTGTGACAACATTTTGGTACTTAGTCCTGTACTCCCAGAATTTTCCCTCCAAATCTTTCACGCTAGCCTTGGACTTCGATATCTGCGCATCAATCTCGGCCCTCTCCCTGGCCACATGACAACACGCCTGAACCACTGTAGTCAACTAAAAAGAAACGAGCGTAAGAAACTTAGAAAAGATAAACAAGCGAGGAAATTACTTCAAAGGCAGAAGCCTCGGATACTAACCTTCCGGCTCACCGCAGCCAGTTCGGCTAGCCGCTCGACCTCGTTCATTGCCACTAGTCTGGTCACCTCAGCCTCTAAGTCGGCATCCGAGTCGGGGACCATGACTGTTTTACCCTTCGCCTTCTTCGACGTAGAGATAGAACCCTCCAAAGCCCTCTTTGATCCGGATACAACCTTCGAAGCGAAAGATCCGGACGCCTTGGGTGGCTTCTTCGCATCCGCCTCCTTGGCAGCCTTAGTCTTTTCCTTCTTTGGGGTGGGCATCCGGAGCTCCTCCAGTGCCTTGGCGACCCTATCGGTGTTAATATCCGAGAAGACCGCGGCATTCACGGGCTCATCCATCGGGAGGGTGGTAGAAACCTTGATAAGCCAGCTCCTCTGTTCCTCAGCAATCTCCCTGTCCTTGTCCTCTCATTGCTTCCTCTTTAGTTCGAGAAGGGTAGACATGACGTAATCGAACCAGTGGTCTACACAGGCAAGAGAGGATAAATGATCAGATACATACTATTTATACTTGAGTCAGACAAGAAGAGTAAGAATACATGTCAAGAACACTTCGGATGTATGTCTATGGGACTATTATGAACCAAAATCTTGTGGCGGCTTACCACAGTAACACTCCGGAGATAATCCGGCCAAGTAAGGTAAGAGCTGGTAGATTAGCCCTCGGAAGAAATAGATTTCTAGCGCCTGCATCCACAAGGGTAAGTTCCGGGACGACGGCCGAACAAAAGGAAAAGTCTCGTGAGAGAACTTCCTCGGATACACCCACTTTTTTTGGCTTGACTCGGGCTCACCCTCCTTCAGTACCGAACGAACAAAAAAGTACCTCTTCCACCACTCAACGCCAAGCGAGGAAATCGGGTCGTCAAAGAAAACATATACGGGCCTCGCCAAGATGGAGTAATAGCTTGAATGTGAATCATTAGCCTTGATCTCGAACAGTCGTTGAAAATTGGTCGTGTTCAAATGGATTCCGATGCGCTTGCACAAGACCCCGAAAAACATCAAATTACCTAACGAGTTCGGGATAATCTGATGAGGGCTCAAATCCAAATCAATGAAATTTTGAAGGAATTGGGGAGCAACCGAAAGTCTCCACCCGCAGTGAAGCGACGCTTCGTACACCGCCATGTACCCAGTCGAAGGATTGTAAAAAGCATACTTGGGACCCGGCACCATCAACTCCAGGGACTCGGGTATTTCATACCGATCCCGAATATCTTCTAACCATTCCTCGGTTAGTTCACTGGCTCGGGTCGGCAACGTATCATCCGAATTAAGCTCTCCTAGTGGATCCGGATGAACAACCTTCGACCTAGCCCTCGAATATTGAATATCATATACCCGGCCGCTCGACGTCCCGACGGTATCATCTTCGTCATCATCCGCCTCGTCAACCTCCTCCTCCTTCACAGCCTCGGCCACCTCCGCCGCCACACGCTTGCCCCTCGAAACCCCAGCTCCGGCCGCCTCGAACATAGCGACCTCGGGAGTTTCACCGGTGGTATCCTCTACCGTCTCCTTGAAGGTTTCATGAATATTCAGGATAAAGGGTAATTTGTAAGGAAAAATTCGAGTGTTGTAACCTAAATAGTGGCAGAGGAAACTGACCTCAGGAGGAAGCTCAGTGCCCTTGCCCTCGAATTCATCATTCCCACCAAACTCCCGAGTGGAGGTACGATGTATGGGACTAGGCTGAGAAGAAGATGCCTCCATTTGACGATCAGGGTTTGATGACCCGGGAATTTCTAGCGAACGAAGGAATTACTAGCCTCTGGGTTAGTTCCGACCTCACGCTATTCGGACTCCTAGTTCGGCTCCTCCAGAGCCTCGTTGGCAAAGGCCTTAGCTATATCAGCCGAGGTCATAGAATAAGGTCCTGACTCCGTACAGGACTCCGATTCAGATCCGTAGCTTTGACCTTCTCAGGCATTCTGGCTATCACTATCGGACATCCTAGTAAAGGAAGGAAAGGGGTATGTCTAAATGGTACGGATTGCCCTAATCGAGTAGAGTCAGACCGAAGCAGTACAACGCGTGTCTCAGCGGATCCTAGCCTAAAGGTCCCCCTAGTTCTATGTGCAAATTAGAAGTTAGCAGGCGCAGTTCAGATTATCCGAATTAACCTAAGCATCTACGCATGTTCGGAGTTTCTCAACACATCCGAGTACTAGTTAAAGTCGTATCATACGTATTGAAAAGACGACATAAGCAGAAATGAAACACTACGAAAACGGAAACGAAGGACAGCAATAAAGAATAAAATGCCGAACACAAGGAAAGAGATCTGAATACTTACTTGATTAGCAAGAGATTGGATCAAAGGCAGCTACCACTTCGGATGCACGAAATGCTCTGCTTCGGATTGCTTTGTTACTTTGCTTCGGATGATTGTTTTGCAAAAATTCACTCTCTAGAAATGCGGTAACATGGACGTAGATGGCTCCCCTATTTATAAGGAAGGATAATCTCAGAAATCCAACCGGCCCGGCGATCGTGGCCACGATCTAACCACCCACTATCTCTGATCCAACGGCTCAGATCAATTAATGAATCTGAAAAGGCATAATGGACACAACTGCACTTAACATCGTTTGGTATTCCCCTCGGATTCCATAAGTTCACGAACGATATTATCTTTGGGATCAATTACCCTTAACTGTTAGTTATTTTAGCGAGATTGATGATTTGTGGAAGATTATTCTCTTCGGATGATAATTCCACTAGCAATTCGAATATGATATCCTATAGCTCAAGTTATAAAAGAAGAAGCATACACACGGGGGGAAGCGAAAAAGGAAGTAGATACATTTAAGTCCGGATGTAATTATCTAGAATGCCGTTCAAAACATAGCAAAACAAGCGCAACAAAATATTGTCCGAAGTAATCACAACTTTGCCAAATTTACAAAATTATACGAGGCATACCCCGCCTTCACCAGTTTGCATCGTCAGTGCCGGACTCATTAGTCTCCACATAGCCAGTCGGACCCGTATTCGCCACCACCCTCATCCGAGCGAGCCATCGCTTTCGGGACTCCTTCTTGCGCTTCCTCCGGATCTTGGCGTGCGTGCGAGTAATTCGCCGCCCTGTCTCCTTCAATTCCCACAAGTCTTTCTTCGCATAGGAGAGCTCGCTAAGCATCGGATCAAGGTCTACTGGATCTTCGAATGTCCCCTCACCCGGATAGGCTGGGGAATGCCACACCCCACAATCACAATTCATGAAGTCTTGCTATCCTTGGTACCTAGTGAAGACCGGAGCCTCAAAGGGATGATTACTCAGCCGGTGAGCTCTATATGATAGCTGGAGTTGGAATCGGAGCATCGAACGGGATGATGGCACAATTAGGGTCCTCAACAGGAACAGGATCCAGAGCGGGATCCAGATTGAGGGTAAGCAGAGGCACGGACGGACGAGCCGTATATTCGTCTTGGTAGTGGGCCCATCAAGAATGACTAAAATGATTCTTCGACATTCTAAGAAACACAACAAATGAAGAATATTACAAGTAGGTCCCAAGACTAGAAGACCCGAACTGGAAAACCACGAAGAATAGCGAAACTTACCTCGCAAAGTCTACTCTTCCCTCCAGATGGGTTAAATTATTTTTTTTTTTGTTTTTTAATCACCTATGGTAAAAGTGAAAGCGACAACTCCTATTTATAGGAGGATAATTTAGGCAACACAGGCATTTATTGCTTCCCGCCTCATCATATCCACCGTTGATCAGTTCAATCCAACGATCACGAGGCATCTCGAAAGATGAAAAGACATAAATGGTCACCCCACGCGCCGATCTGAACAGGAGCACACCATTCACGCAATCACTCCGGATGTCTCAACATTCAGATGATCGACACATCCTCTCGGATGCACTTTGTTTCGGACATTCAAGAGTTATCTTTCAAATACAAATACTCCTTTTCTCAAAAATCAATCCGAGACCTTCCGCTTCTGATTGATTGAAAAGGGAGGGGGGGGGGGGGGGATACTCCCAAAAGAACTACAAGGACCATTAGACATGGATTTATTTTTCTCATGGAACGGATTGAACAAAAGACTTCTCCTTTTTTATAGTTCCCAACTATCTTCTATTAAGATACTTGGAAATTAGGTGGGCATATGTTGATACGGGAATATGTACAATCCGTCATTCGGACATCCCGAGGACAAATCCTAAGACATCACGGTATGACAAGGGCAAAGCTCCGAAGACCTCAGCCATAGACCATCCAAGGTCACGATGGGGCAAGATATACGAAGAATACCATGACAAGGATAACCGGACAAATACGTCATATCCGAGGATAACACGTCCGGACCAACATCACATATGCATACATCCGGACCTAAAGATAACCAAGTGTGGAAAATCATAGGTCGGTAGTGGAGGCTCTGTTCCGCACACTTTGATTTGGAACCATCACTTCGGATGTAACAATGCGTAGGAAGACGCCGACGCCCTATAAACCTACAAAATGATTAAGCTAGCCCTGAGGCCCAAATGCTATATGGGTTATGGAAATCATATGATCCACTGGCTTAATTAAGCTATATTAGTCCAACACTTGGTATGATCCAACAAGTCTGACCCAAGAAGGGAACTAATCTTTATAAAAAGGGAACACCTTTCAAGGTAAACTCAAGTATGCTCACTTAATCTCTACACTACACTATAAGCCTATTATCATTGATTATACAGAGTTGACTTACAATCACTCTTGAGTAAAGTCTCGTATCCGGTTTGATCCAAGGCAAACCGGGTCTAAAGGTTCTAACCCCCCCCCCTCCAGCCATCTGTGCAGATTCGGGTGCTAAGATCTGGACGCAAGGACTGAAGCTTGAGCTATCCGAGGTCTTGAAAGATCGAAAGAGTTAGTTGGTTTTTATAATATCCGTGGTTGGGGCTTTTACCTCAACACGGATCTTAACAATATGTCCACTTCGGCTGCTATAATTGCATCTTTTATAGGGCCGAAGTCTTTCCTTTTTTGTCAGATATGTTTGACCATAGGGTCCATGTGTAGACGGTGAATGGTTACCCTCGGGTCTATCCCTTTGAGATCATCTGTGCTCCAAGCAAAGATATCCTAGTTCCTTCAGATGCATGCTATCAATTTCAATTCCACTTCGGAGTTCATCTCAGTTCCTATTTTGGTATTTTTTCCCAGATCTCCCTCAATAATATGAATTTCTTTGATGGTCTCATGTGGTTCAATCCGAACCGACTTAGGAAACTTATGGTTTAAAGCTCCAACTCCGATATCAGTCTTCGGAGGTTGTGGTGGGCTTGGCTCTTTGGCTATGGCAAGTATTGGATTTGCAGCCACGTTGGTAGACAAGATGTAGCATTCCCAAGCTTCTCTCATGTTCCCTAATTCCTCTCCCACTCCATAGGGAGTAGGAAATTTGATCTGGTTGTGCAATGGAGATGAGATGGCTCGGAACTGATTGAGACATGGTCATCCGAAGTTAACATTGTAGTTGAATGATTTGTCTACCACGAGAAATAGCACAGTTTGAGTCATTCTCCTTGGAGAGGTTCCCATTGATAATTGCAGCTTGATTGTTCCGATAGGCGTGACAACCTCTTCTCCGAATCCGGATAGGGAAGTGTTCACCTTTCCATATTAGATATCTCCCAAATTCATTTGGTCGATGGTCCTCTTGGATATGATATCCGAAGAACTCCCAGTATCTACCAACACTTTGTTGACTTTGTAAAGTGGCGATGACTAGAGACACCACTAACGGGACATTGGGGGTCGGGTGTCCCCGCTACCGAATGTAGGAGGGGGTATTTCACTATCATCAAAGGAGATGATGTTTGATCCCCTCAGAGGTGCTGGATTTCTTACTAGATCTCTGTTCCGGATGTCTTGTGCAGTCCTCTCTCTTGTATTGTAGCTGTCTCCACCACTCAGACCTCCGCCTATTACATTAATGACTCCGCTATAGGCCAGATTCTCATAGTTTCCCTCATCCAGATATTTATCGTATCTTCTTGCTTCGGGGGGAGGAGTTTTCATGGGTGGGGGCGGGAATGTTCTGGATTTATGCCTCGGGCTTCTTTCTCTCCTTCCACTAGGACCCTATTCCTTCCTAGAGTACGGCTCTTTAAGTTGTCCACTTCGGATCAAAGTTTCAATCTCTATTTTGAGCTGGATACATTTTTCAGTTGGGTGTCCGGTTTGTTTGTGAAAAGCACAATAAGCTCGGGATTCCTTACTCTTCCTGTTGTTGTAAAAGGGTCAGGGCCATTGGATGTCTAAATTCTTTTCGACCATAATTGATAAGATCTCTTCCCTCGGACAATTCAACCGAGTGTACTCAGTATACCTCCTTGGAGGAGTTCGCTCTCTCTGGAACTCCTACTTTCCTCGGGTGTCTTTCCTCATGTCTGGTTTCCAAGCTTTTGTGGCTTCTTGCCTGATAGGTTCTTTGGTTTTCTTCTGTCCGGCCCTGACGGGAACATTCCTTCGGAACTCTACTCCATATAGGATATGATTGCAGATATCTTCTAGTTGCCTTTCATTCAAGATCTCTTCTTTGGATAGCTTCTTCCGGAGGTCATGGTTAATGGTGTTGGCATATAGGTGACGGACCTGCTCTTTTATGTTGTGCGCCTCCACTTGTCAGACCTCCGAGTTAAACCTATCCAAAAAGGTCCGAAGATACTCGATCTCGGCTTGAATGAGTATGGCTAGGTGATCCACATATCTCTTCCTCCTTTTGGTTTTTTGGAATCTTTTCAGGAACAGTGTAGAGACGTCATCAAAAGTTCTTATGGATCCGAATGGCAGACTGGTCCACCAATCCATTGCCTCTCCGAAGAGAGTGGTAGAGAAATTGGGCACTATGAGATTGTCGTTCAGTCCATTGGTGTCCATCTTAGATTCATATCGGGTGAGACGGGCAGCCGGCCAACTATCTCCATAGTAACGCTCTAAATTCAGAATGGTACATTTCAAAGGCTTTTTCTCTCTTCGGATAGCGCTACTCAAAGGATTCGGAACTCTTATCGTCATCTTTTACTGAGCATTGACCATCTTGCTTAGCTTGGACATTTCAGTTTCTAAGGCCCTTTATCGGATGAAGATTTGTTCGGAGGTCAGCTTTTCTCCTTTCTTCGGATCTAAATTAATCTCGGGCCCTTGTTCTGCTCTAACTTCAACGACACTTTCTCCAGCAAAGTCATCGGATCCTTTGATTCGAGATTACTCAGTTTGTTCTGGCCGGTTCGGCTTTATCTTTCTCGGGACTCTTTTCCTGATGTTCTCAGGAGTTAGCTCTCTGGTTGATCACATGACGAAGATCGTTTTATCTCGGATCACTTCCCCAATTCTTTCCTTGACCGGTCATTTCTCATGCCTCGAGTGTGCCGGCTTGGCCTGTCTTGGGGTAAGATGTTGAGGCGTTGGTTGAACATTGTTCGACCCCAAACATCCTTGAATGACGTTCAACAGTAAGCCGAATTGATAATCATTCATCCCAAATTCATAAGGCGAGATGACCGCCCCGTTTGGCAGAGTGAAGTTCCTACCTATGGATGGCCCGTGAGCTCCTGGCGGAGGAGGCTGTTGGATTTGTGGTATATGATCTCTCTCAGTGAGGTTCAGGGGGAGCCTCTTATGACAAAGGAGTTGCCGTAGGTTGGCTCCTCCTTGTTCGGGTGGTAGCCCGAGTTGCTGCTTTCTTCCGAGTAGGGGGTCTACCCCGGAGACGTCCTACAGGGATTCCACCCTGAGGAGATGTTATCCGAGTTGATTTCCTTGGTCTGGCCATATTCTCTGAACGGAGTAGTTAATCCGAAGGACTTAGCTTTTTGCTTCTCTTCCCACAGACGCCACCAATTATGTTGAGGTAAAAGCTCCAACCCTCAGATGTTACTAAGATGGACCAACTCTTCTAGCTTGACAGACATCGAAATACGCGAACTTCAACCTTGTACCTGAAGCTCTAGATTCGAACCTGCATAGATGGCAGGAAAAGGAGGGGGTGGGTAGAACCTTTAGATCCGGCTTGCCTTGGATCAAGCTGGATGGGAGACTTTACTCGAGAGTGATTGTAGGTCGACTCTGTATAATTAAAGTATATAATAGAGTGAGGAGATTAGAAAACCTTCCCCTTTTACCTTGAGAGGTATTCCCTTTATATAGAGATTAATTCCCATCGTTGGATTAAGCCAAGTGTTGGGCCATGGACCATATGATTACTATAATCCACATAGCTTTTGGGCCACAAGGCTAGATTAGTCATTTTGTAGGATATTTGAGGGCACCATAGTCTTTATGTTCGTGGACATATCCGAAGACATTGTTCCGGACCAAAGCATCCGGAACTAGTTGTGCCCTCGGCTACTGACATATCATGGTTTGCCACGCTTGGTTCTCTTTAAGTTCGGATGTATTCATATGTTGATTGTGATCCGGGCCTACTTCCTTTCGGATGTAGTGTCTCGGCCCGGATATCCTTATCACGGTATTCTCGTATGTTTTAGCCAGGCTTCACCTCGGATGGTCGTAGGCTCGGATCCACGGGTCCTTGTCCTTGTAATACCATGATGTTTCAGAATTTATCCTCGGGACGTCCCAATGACGGATTGGACATATTCTCGTATCAACAATTTCTAAGATATTAATTATTAATATTATCTTTTCTCCAACATTCTCAAACTAATTTTATTAAATTTCTCCCTATTTTTCCTACCCACAACAATGTAATTATATTATATACTATTATTATTATTGTTGCAGTGAACTATAAATTACAATTTAAATTATAATAGGAATATAAATTATAATGTAAAAAGAATGAAAAACTTGGAGTACTTATTTATTAGTGCACGGATGAAAATTAAATGAATATTAGGGACAACGTAAACCAACAAACATTACGATGTCTAAATAAGCACGAAAAATTAGAAAAGAAATAATTTATACATGAAAGTTAAAAACAAGAATAGAAATCCCTAAATGAAAATGTTGCATGATGTTAATACATAATATATCCATTCTGTCAATAAGTATTCATAGGCGCGTGTCCTATGACGAATTAGGGATTTAACACCATAATTTACATGAGATCTGGACCAGCTGGCTTGGCACCACTAATTAGAAAATATTCGTCTCTCCCACGTGACAAGGGCCTAAAACCATGAAGTAGAATCGAACACCAGCCGGGACCATGCAGTGCAACTTGTCCGACTCTTCCCCCCCCCCCCCCCCCCCCCCCTCCCCCCCCCAAACCCAAACAAAAAACAC
>JAYMSP010001747.1:0-29202 GCA_036897095.1 Plantago elongata | reverse complement strand
GAAAACTGTGAGAGCAGCAAACCAAGAACATGACGATTAAATAAAAAAGAAAAGTAAGAAGGAAAAAAAAGGACGGAGACAAATTAACCAAACACTACACAATAGAGAAGAGATACTTTATATTTAAAACCTTAGAGACAATTGTACTTGACTGACAGACATACGGCATAAGCAAAATATTAACCAAGTTCAAAGTAACTGACAGGACATAAAAACACTCATAAGAAGTTGGAAGGCCGTTATATTAATGTATAGTCTGGCTCAGAAACCATGAATCTTGATGTGCTCCTTGACAACTCCAGCCTGAATAAGAAAGGCGGAGACGACATTGGAGTGCGAAATTATTGAGCTATGGGGGACGGCTTCAGCTCATCAACAGTGTGCTCTTTGCTGTTACAAATTATTGGCTCTAATGTTTACAATTGCCTTAAGGGCATTCTCCATACAATTGAGGCTATCTGCCGGACTTTCCTCTGGTCCAATAGTGAAACAATCACTAGAAAATCACCGGTAGCAGGGGTAAGGGTTTGCCTCCCAAGGAAGCAAGGAGGATTACAGGTAACTGATCTGATAAAAGTGGAGCGATGTGTGCCTGCTTAAGCTGCTATGGAACCTGTGTGGCAAACAAGATAGTTTATGGATGAAGTGGATTCATGCATATTATATGCCCCAAGATCGGATTCTTACGCATCCAGTACCTCAGTCTAGCTCTTGGATCATGAAAGGAATACTCAAACTCAGATCACTGATCCCTGCTAACAGAGCCTGGACGAATATGCTCTTGCTACCAAAGTACGGGACCAGTATGATGTATACTACATTAAAAGGTGACCTGCCAGAGGTATTTTGGTATACGCTAATGTGTGGAACACTTGCTCGACCACGGGCACGATTGATCACTTGGCTCGCTTGTCACGGATGGCTACCAACAAGAGATAGGCTTTGTCGTTTTGGCTTCATCGCAATTGATACTTGCTGCTTTTGTGCAGAAAAGGAAACACAAGATCATCTATTTTTTTAGTGCACTACCACCCGTGACATTTGGGGGGTGACACTACGGTGGCTACGAGTCCAGCACCAGCCGGAACGACGGAGCTAACATGGATAGCTCAAATCAGCAAAGGGAAGAATTGGAAGTGTCAAATGCTCAAGATGGCTTTTCTGGAGACAGTCTACGAAGTATGGAAACATAAAAACAATGTATGTTTCAATAATAGAGATAGAGGTCAACTTGTTACCCAACAAATTATTGATACCGTGACCTATAGAGCTTGGTTAGTACCTAGATTTCGTTCCCATATTGGGAGATTATTGCTTTCCTAGGATTAGTTGTAGCTTACGAACTATGTAGGCTGGATCGCTTCTGATCGCCTTCTGCTTTGTACTGTTTTTTGAGTTTGATAATATATTCTCGTTTAAAAAAAAAAAAAAGGGCGGAGACGTTCTTCCTTTGATCAACCTGGAGTTAAATTACCTGGCCTAATTCTGGGTCTTGAATAACAAATCCATTGCAACATAACTCTTTCATTAGTTCCTTGAGGATTTTGTCATAACTGAATTCTTTCTTCAATCCTTGCACAGATGTTAAGCTTTTACGACCATTTCTTTGTTGAACGTGAATGTGAACATAGTCGAAGGTAGTAGGAAGTTGAATGTCAAGATCATACATGAAACTTAGTTGATCTCGCAAAAGTGGTCCAGTAAACTGAATTCCTCAAACAAGATTTTTATGATGCTTAGACCTGATCTGGAATATAGGTTTCGATTGGGTAGCGACGAAAGACATAAAAGCCCGATTTAGGATATAGAGAAGAGATACTAGTAGAGATAAAGTATGTGAAGGTAAGGTGTATATATAGATAATAGTGTTAGAAGTATAATTGGGTTAGGATTTGTTAATGTTGGTAATTAGAAGTATAGTTTGATTAGGATTCATTATTATTGATATTTAGCTAGAATGAATCCTAATCACTTTCGCACATATAGAAAACCTCCATTTTGGCGTCTTTCGTGGTGTGCATAGGGTGTGGTGTGGATTGCATTCAAGCGTGTTTAAAGGGGCGTTTGAGACCTCTTGCTTATGATTCATCGTGTAGACCCCTAAACGCGAGTTTTCTATAAATAAATATTGGGCCCTTTCTGTAGTCTACAATTTATAGCTCTACTTCTTATCAATTAGATTCTTCCAGACTACTCCCAAATAGTCGAGTCTAATGAAACTATAGTTTAAGTGAATATCAACTAGCATAGGTTGAACATAGTTAAGTATCTGATGCATTTAGAATTTAGAAGTGCACAACATTTTTGGCACAATAATCAAACAAGTGGATTGGTGCTCCTCTAAGATAGATTTTAGAACATGGAGGATTTTACACAAACTATCTCATCTAATCTAACAACTTGCTTGCTGTCAAGAAGCAATGCGAAAACATGCCAAGCAAAATTAACGTGGAGAGCAGATAGAAGATGAAAGAGAAATAATTGGAAGCAATCAAGCAAAAGGGAATGAATTACAAGTCTAATTGGGAAAAAGTGGCTTACTTACATCACAAATCGATCGATCGATCCACAGATAAACAATAATACTACTAGATAAGAATAGTAACCATACATACCGGTCAACTAGACGCATCAATCAGCAGCAGCAGCAGCAGCAGAACAATGATCTATTCCAGCAGAAGAAGAAAGCGGCTGTGTGGTTACGGCATTTTATCCTTTTTATTTTGTTGCAAACAAGTCCACCAATTTTTTTATTTTCTTAAAGCTTGCCCGACCCGACCTCCGTCAATTAATACTCGATAAAGGGAAAAAGTCCAACGAAGATACCCTAAGTTGTTACACTTCAGATTTTGATACCTTAAATTAGGGCTGCTTTCATCCGGATCCGCAAATCCGGTCCGTTATCCGCTAAAACGGACTGGATCGGATTGCGGATGGGGTTTTTCCTCATCCGTTTTAAACGGATAAATTCGTCGGATATCTGTTTATCCGTCTAAACTAGGGTGTTATTGTAATTTTGCAATTTTGCCCTAATTCTCTACTTCTACTCCTAGCCGTCTTCTCCATTCTCTTCTCCATTTTCGTCTTCTCCATTCTCTTGATACACACAGCGAAAAGAGAGTATGATAATTCACAAACTACAACCTTGTGTTTATCAGTATTCATATTTTTGAAGATTATGTGAGGAGGCTCTACCTATATCAACTAAGGTGAGTAGGTGTAAAAGAAGATCTAGCAACTTATTAGATGGTTCCAAGTCTGCCTCCCATTTCTCAAGGCTACTGTAGCGAATTTTCTGTTATCTAGCAATTTTTTCTGCCTCCCAGTTCTCAAGGCTACTGTAGCAAATTAGAAGATCTAGCAATTTTTTCTGGATACGGATATCCGCTGGATTTATCCGTTATCCGGCGGATTTATCCGTATCAAATCCGCTCGGAATGGATTGGATAACGGATGGACTATTTTTCCATCCGTTTGACCGGATGCGAATCGATCCGTATCCGTCTGTTGCGCAGCCCTACCTTAAATTGTTACCGTCCGATTTTGATACCTTTACTTTGAATTTCGTCCAACTGTAATACTCCGTTAATCCAATTTGACAAGATGTTAATTTTGACTGGAAAAAATCTAATAATTACCGAAAATGGTACCTTATTTTGTGACCGTTCAATTTTGATACCTTATATTTTTCATTTTTTCAATTTTAGTACTTCGGTTTGTTAAATTTAACGGAGCTGTTAATTTTAACGTATTTAATGCACATTAGTGTGAATAGTTGTGGAATAATGAGTGTAGGTTTTGATTTATGAACGAAGATTACATTAGGGTTTAATGATTTTTTTCATTAAATGTTATGTTTACTATTTCTATTAACATTAATTTTATTTTTCATAATCATTAGTTTTTATTGAAAATGTTTATTATTTACGCGACGTCTTGATGAAAATATGTTAATTCACACTAATGCACATTAGTTATGCCAAAACTAACGGCTCGATAAGTTTTTGACCGATGAAGTACTCGAATTTGTCAACATTAAAAACTTAAGTACCAAAATTGAATGATTGCAAAATAAGGTATTTTTTTAAGTAATAATACAACTTAAGGTATCTTTTGTGAATTTTTTCCTGTATATTAACGGCACCGTCAATATTGAGAAACGAAGTACTTAAATTGGACAAAATGTCAATTTAAGACATTAAAATCGAACAAAAACAATTAACGTACCAAAACGCAAAGTGTAACAACTTAGGGTATTTTTAAAAAAATTTTCCTCTCGATAAAACTAATAATCAGTCATAACTCAACTTGACACTTATCAAAATGAGTCATATATATGTTTGTGTTATAGACTTGAAAATTTCAAAGATTATTTAGTGAAAATTTAATAATCACTTTTTTGTTGTATGCCTTTTAGTTGAGAAGCTATTGTAGATGGTGAAGCAGCTTATAAATTTAATTAGTTTTGATTCCTGTAATTTTATCACATCGCAAAGTGTAACAATTTAAAATATTTCTTTTTTAAGATAAAATTAATAATCGGTCATAACTCAACTTGACACTTATCAAAATGAGTGATATATATGTTTGTGTTATAGACTTGAAAATTTCAAGATTGTTTAGTAAAAATTTAATAATCACTTTTTTGTTGTACGCCTTTTAGTTGAGAAGCCATTGTAGATGGTGGAGCAGTTTATAAATATGCATCATCTCCTCCATCTACATCGATCAAGAATTAAACAATCTAAAACAATTTGTTGCTTTCTTGAATTCGACCTTCATAATTTCTGCTCATGGTTTCGCTATTCAACCCTCCTAATGTCGATCAATTTCAGTCCGAAAAATTGGTTTACTCTCCAAGTAACTATTGTTCGAAGTTCGAATGAAACGACAAGAAAGAAGAAGAAGAATAGAACGACTTGGTTAACATGTATATGAACAGTGCAGGAAAAGCTCATCGGAAAGCACTCAAATGGATTATGAGATACATGAAGAGAACTGGTGATCATGGTCTCAAGTTTGAGAAGAATAATATAAAACACTAAAATGCTTTGTACTTAGTTATGTAGACTCAGATTTTGTTGCTAATTTGAATAGAATAAAATGGCTATGTGTTTACGCTCTTTAGCGCAACTAATAGTTGGAAATAAACTGGTGGTTGCCCTTTCAACTACAAAAGCTGAGTTTATAGCTCTTACAAAAGGAATCAAAGAGGCTATTTGGCTTGAAAGTATCATAAAGGAATTTTGCATTTACGAGTATATGATTGTTGTCTATTGTATAGCCAAACTACAATACATGTTAAACATTAAATGTTTCATGAGCGTACAAAACATTTTGATTGATGTGAAGTATTATTTCATCAAAGATATTTCGAAATAGGGAGAGATCAAAGTGACAAAGATTTCAACTTTGGATAATCACCATCAAGTGCCTTGCTTGACTAAGGCTTTGCATCTGAGAAGTTTGAGTATTGTTGCAGGCTTATCATCAAGTGCAACAATGTTGCCATTGCTTCTGCTTAATGTGAAGTGTGTGTACAAAAAGTGTAAATGTTCTAATCTCTACGGAACATAAATGGGGTTGGTTCTAACCACATGAACTATTTAGTTTGAGAGCTCAAAACAGAAGCTCACTAAGGTGGATATTTGTAGAGAATAATTCGTTTCTGGCTTAGTTCGTGAAGAAGAAAGCGTCTATTACTAGATCACTCAGGATTCGTTGATCTGATCAATCTTATGGTTAACATTAAAAAGTAGAACAATGGGAAAAGTCGTTGGAAAGAAAGAACAAAGACGTCTCGACTCGTTTGGAGCAAATCCGTTTCAATTATTGAGTAATTTGTGTATATAAGCTTTATTTTGTGTAATTAGGCACAAGATTCATTTGATTCATCTTTCAATTGACAGTTATAGAAAGAGAATTATAAAAACGTGCATCCGTTATGATTGAGCGTCTTAAGATTACGATTCTTGTACTTTTTCAGAAAAAGTAATCTATTCTTGTTGTTCTTTATGGATGTAGGTAATTTGCCGAACCACGTTAAATTTTGCGTTTTGTTGCTTACGGTTTTTAATTGATTGATTGTTTGCTGAATTCGATTGTTTTTTATTGATAGTTCTAACAATCGCATATCTCATCATTAAATTAATCATACTTGGTTCATCCATAGAAGCAATTTTCACTTGAGTGAAATCTATACTTGGAGGTTGGCCTGCAAATATAGATTGAGACCTCTCTTGTCTTGTTGGTCTTGAAAGGGTATGCACTTTTGCATTGAAGTATATGGCCACACCATAAATTACTTTAACATATAGGGTGTTGGGATGTAGTAAATATGAATCAAATACAAACCCTCCAACTACATCTACACGATCACAGGAGAAGATGAACTAAGACTAATTTCACATATCAGATAATCAGGAAAAACTGTTGTTTGGAGACACATCTCCATTTCAGAAGAACCCTAAACTGGGACTTGGAGAACAAAGTCAGTTTTTCTACAGCATTTCCTACATACATTTATTCGGATTAGCAACTATATATAGCATTTTCTACCACGATACAACACCCTTTATTGAAAGTCTAGTAATTAAGCATCATCATGAACTCACTGGGAGGATGAAAAACCATTTGAAAATGATGATGCTTCTGCAATCTCCTTCAATAATGTGACTACGTCATCAGAGGTATTGATAAGGTACCTAGCATTTGTACGAGTTCGCCCAACAGCACAAGAGAAATAGTTCTCCTTTTTCAGATCCAGCACGCTCCAAGAACTACTATTTTCAGGCGATGCTCGTCTGCTACTGCGGCCAGTAGATTTTTTGTCAGACCTGCCGGAGGCACCGCTGCTTCTACCAGAGGGTAGCAGTTTTGAAGATGAATGTTTCTCGCTCGCAAGCTTGATTGCTTCGGTTACTTTGCTTCTCGGTGTGCCCATGGGTTCGACAGGGAGCTCTGGCTCGAAAAAACTGTATACATCCTCATCCTGAAGGAAGGAAAACAATCCAAGTTAGAATAATGCTGCATATCAACACAATTCTACCCAAAAGTCGTGTAAACTGAGAAATTTGACATTTTGTATGACTTGGTGAAATATAAAAAAGCTGCGTAGGTTTGAGATCAAAAGTTGATATTGGGAAGATTAAAAAGTGTACCTTTCCTAAGAAATGACCAATGCACAAAACATAATCAATTGGGGTAAAGGTGGCTTTACTATGAACAATCTCTCCAAGAATACGGTTGATTGCTGCTCCCTGTACAAAGCACAGAACTCAAAAAAGTTAATACGCATAGAGTGATACGGTAATCAACCGAAAACAGCCAATTCAAACTGCAATAAATTAAATTAGTCACCTTTGTGACACCAACAGCTCGCACCTCAACAGAGCGGCTTCCTTGGACAACATCAACAGATGAGTTCGAAATTGGACCAGTCCAGAGATGCTGCAGCATGTCTCTGGCTTGCAATCTTCCAAATTCAACATCTGAGATATGGCAGATGCGAGAAAATGACTTCCCATAGATACAATGCATTTGAGTCACTTGACTAAAATATAATTGAACTTAACAAATTACCAGAATATTTGTAATTCCAAACAAATGAAGTCTGGCGACTCTCAAAATGAGATCTTGGGGTTCTTTCTGTGAAATACTCAAATACATGCTGAAAACAGTTCGCGAAAGTAATAAGTTATAAGACGCTGACACAGGATGTAACGGCAATACAATCTTAATTTAACATACCCGTACACTGTCAACCCAATCCATATTCAAGTGTTCTGGCATAGTCGTCATCCATTCTCCTTTTGTTGATCGTAAAAACATCCCATTTTCGGCAGCCAACCACATGTCATATTCCGCAAAGTTCTGCAAATGCAATCAATTAGTGTTTTATACAGATTTCTTTTTCTGGAGGGTGTTTTTGTATGTCTTTTCCAAATCCAGGATCAAACATACATATCAATAGAACAAGAGATGACGTACTTCATCTAGGACGTTCCTGTCACTTCCACTGAGGACTACAACTGTTGTATTTGGGTCACTACAAAGCATTGTAAGAGGTCCTTTCATATCCGGATGCAATTTCAGTTCCATTTCTTTTATCTGATCTCCCCTTCTCCCAGGAGCACCGACTTGTTCAGTTAGTGTGGCATTAAATCCCTGAACAAAACAAATTTAAATTTTAGTAGTCCTCTTCCCTCAAATGATAGACATTCTGCATCTAAAAATATTTGCCAACACACATGTTTCAGCCCCCACAACAAATACAGACTGCAATCTGTAATTACAATCGTTTCTTGTGAAAGCTTCCAGTGAATATGCAATTGCAGTTGGCGAAAAATGGACAACTCATGTCAATAGCATATATTGGTTATAAAAATAGCAAAATGTTTCTGGTATTTGGCGTATTAAATTTTGAAAATACCAACATGTAACATGCTTTTACATGGAATTTTTTTACAACAAAGTGTACTTAATTTACCATGAGTTCCATAACATAGTAATCTAGTTCCATCAAAATGAACAGTGAGGGGTGAGAGCAGGGATATCATATAAATGTACAAATTTCTATTTTCGTACAAGCTTATCAATTGGAGAGTGCTTAAGCTAGTTCATAGATAAAGCTTAACAATCAGACCGTCACAGGCTCACAGCCAAGTGACTTGTCAAGTTTTTATAACTTTTCGAAAGAAAAGTTGCATTGAGCCAAGGGCTTTTGATCTTTCTAAAGGTTACCAAGACTATATCACACATAGGATTATGTTTTGCTTACTCCTACTAACAACTTTAAAGAACAAAACTACATTTTGCACTACATTCTCCGAGTGCAGTAGCCCTCATTCTGATTTCACTCTCAAATTTAGATCAAATAAGTAGATAAAGCAATACCAATATAAGCAAGCGATTTTTAGACTGCATGTAACGCGTTATTGCATCACTGACGACTAGCTGTGGTGGAACTTTTCTAATTCGCTGCTGAGCTTCAATAACTGTATCATTTAGGTCACTGCAGGCAGCAAATTGTATTATGATTAGATACCATGTAACAAGCAACAGATTTTCAAGTTAAGAACATGGGTGGGAGATTTCATGCTTCTAAGAGGGAAGTGAAGTGAAAAGATCTACCAATCTTCACTGTCATCAAGAATGGGAAGTAAATTCTTTTAATCTTTTAAATGAAGAGAATAAGGTACGTCTTTCCATGAAGAGAAAAACAATTACTCCCCAAATTCTTTTGAACACTACAGCTCATAATATTGGCGTCTTATAAAATATGTGTACAATCCTATAGAAAACAGCTAATAGCCATATTCACTTATTCAGGAAGCTCATTATTTACAAACCTCACGAAGAATTCTGCCCATTGCTGAGCAGTATGAGTTGTGACATGATCAAAGTTGTGGCGGTGACGTTTCTCTCTTTCTTCAGCAGGCATATTCAGAGCCTGGCCTATAGCAGAAGCAACTTCTGTGATGTTCCAAGGATTCACAAGAATTGCTCCAGCACCAAGGGACTGGGCAGCTCCAGCAAACTACAAGTGTATCATAAGGTTGTGTTGGAGAGGAGGGTAGCAAAAGAATGACCAGATAAATAATGGAAACAAAGCTAAACAACATAAAAATTGGCTATTAACATGTAAACCAGAGGTGGCCTCACTAATGAGAGCATAAAGACAATTTTTTGACAAAGCAAGGAAATATGACGGGCAGGCAGGCAGATTGCATTAGCCAAAGTCAAGAGTTGAGAAAAAATTGAAATGAGCCATGGATCTTTTAAATCAAGAGAAGAAAGTCTCATTAAAGATGAAATGGCCAAAGAGTATCATATAGTTCAGTGTTCGAGCAACAAGAAGCATCAAATAGCATTACAAGGGAACCAATATATGGTTCCAACATACAAAGTGATTGTAACAGTGAACTGAGTGATACAGAAGTTTGTAATACTAAAATTACCTCACTGAGGATCAATACCCCCCTCTTCGAATCTTGACATGCCACAAACTCATAACTGACAAGGTTCATCCCATCCCGCAATGAAGTCACAAGTGCTATATCTGATGAATAAAGTAAATTTTCAATCAGTGAAGTTGCTTAGAGATTACTCAAAACGATTAAGGTAAATACAATCATTGATGACATATTACATATTTCAGAAATTAGATAATAGACCAGAATTTAGTCCAATGGTGTTTGGTTGCACTCTCTGACATGCAACTATAATTGATTACAGTAAGTAAAAACCTCAATTGAATATTTGCTAATAATTGAGCTAATTTTCCTACAAGCTACAAAAACACACTGCGAGAGCATTGACTAGTGACTACTATATTAGTATATTCCAATTTCACAATAATTAACATTTCAAATTCATGCAAAGCAAATGCCATTTTGCAGGTTAACATGATAACTGAATTACAAATTTGAGATCTAAATAAAGATTGTAAACATAAGATGGGACAGCAAAGAGACACCCAAAGGCATAATGTAGAAGTAGAGTAAGCAATTTAAAACGCCCTCATGTAAAGGTCTATGCACCCATGCAGGGATATCACATACTCAGTAGTGCTTGGCCAAAAACTGTGAAAAGCAACAAGTTCCACAATAACTCATCAATGAGTGACAGGCTCAGAAGAGATAAACAAATGCATTCCAAACCAATTCAGATATTTGCAGATGAAATAATATAACGTGGAGTTTATCTCATATTCAGTATAGGATAGTCCATTAACACCGAACCCAAGGTGTCATGACATTGCTCCAGAAGGGGTTTGAACTTTCAACTCTTCAACTCGTACACCGAACCCAAGGTGTCATGACATGTCCCATGGGGACAAGTCTTTTGAAACACTGTTCTAACACAATGTATGTTTTAGATCAAATAAGTTAGAACATCACAACACATAGATTCGATAGAACACAACAATTATATACACTTTGTTTGAAATTGAAAGCGTCTAAGTATGGTATTCAGTTATTCACTATTCAAAGTGTAAAGATCCGGGGGACAAATCTCTTCAAGCTAACAACCATTCAGGTGATTTGTTAAATCAAGAAACGCATTGTCCATCTGAGACTAAATAATAAATATGAAAACAACAAACACATTTAAAAACAGACGCCTTCATATAATGAGGCTGCCATATGATTAAGCAACCACTATTGTTACCTGTGACAGCATATAGTGCACATAAGGCATGGAAATCAAGAGAACGATCCTGCACGCACAAAAGACATTTCAGATTCAGCACATCAATCTATTATATATATCAATATTTGCAGCATAGCTGAAGATAAATGTGAATGCTAATCACTATCTGTTATAGAAACATAATTTTCAGGATCTAACTATTTATTGTGCACATCATTTATTATTGAATCTTTATATACCAATGTCTGGTTATCTATTCCGAAACTCTGCTGCATTTATAGGGTGTCGTTTCTTTCATCTTACAATTCTTCTTAAATATATTATTATTCTATATATGCTTATAAGCTCCTGTGACACTATCAAGAACATTTAATCATACATTCTGTTTAAAGACATGCCATTCAACCTTTTATCATGTTTTCGAGCTCCCCGATACAAAAGGAACAGTTCCATTTCCCATTATAGTGTATTCCACTTGGAACATAGAGGAACTCTAGAAAATGTTTCCTGAGCTGATCACTAGTGAAATATTACTGAAAGAGGAAAATACATGGAGGGTTTCGATAAACTGGGAAATTGGTTCCAAACATAGAGTGAAACAAAACAGTGTGGCTAGAAGTAGCGGTAAAGCTAGTTTACAGAGGTAGCCCATGGAATAAGACTATGGATGAGAAAGAAATTGAAAGAATTACGCATCAGAGGTGGCAAACATCGTCAAACTTTATATTGATGAAGTTGCATTCAGCATTTTCTCGACCCTATTTAACATGATTGAACCAAGCAAAATGAAGTGGAACGACATTTCATCAAGTAAATGTTGAAAACGGAACGATAAGAATGCATATGTCACCACAAGGCAGCAGATAAAGCTATTGCAGAAAGACTGTCTCGACAGTATTCGACAATCCCGTAAGCAAGTTGGATATTATTAACATCTAATATCCAATTTTGAGGAGAATTCAAAAAATCTTTCAGACTATTGGGCACAACATTGTTTAGAAATTCTAGAGCCAGATACCGAAGTTTATCAAGTCCGCTGCATTTTTAAACATAAAGGCCCTATATGATAGTGCCAAAAATCATGGAAATACGTATTTTTTAAAACGAAACAAATATGGAAAACAGTATGTCAGGAACTTAGCAAGTCATCACATGAGTTGCTTTCCAGCAGAAAAATGGTGAAATTAATAACGCAGTGTCAATGTGCATCTGGGTGCATCAGTGCATGTTTTGAAGAGCAAAAAGTGCACAAATGATGAATGTGAAGAAAATCCTAACCAGATGATGAATGGGAACGGCTGTCAAAGTTCCAAACCTTCCATTGATCCGCCCAACAATTTCATGAACTTGGCTTGTAAGTTTTTGATCTACAGAGATACATATAAGAAACAAAACAAAGTGGCATTTAAGATTAGTGTACGTTAATTGATACAGAAGCATATGAGCAGCCATCGAAGAGCCTACATTCAGGAACGTCAGTTCTTGTTGGTACAGCAATCTGCAATAAAACCACCTTATCTCGCCAGTATGCATTTTCCTCCAGAAACTTCTCGAAGGCCAGTATTTTCTGTGGTATTCCTTTAATCATATCAAGGCGGTCCACACCAAGCATTACCTGTGAACAGGTAAGTATTCAAAGTTAATGAGCAGTGAGCATGACCAAGTGGAAGGATTAATTAAATGTAACTGGAAAACGAAAATATAGTTGATCAAAATTTCTCCAAGTTTGAATATCTGAACCGTTAACAGTAGTACTGAATTAATTCATGATATTTAACTCATCTTCTTATATCATTTATAAATCAAGTACAAGGAAAAAAAAAGCATAACACCTATATCAACTAGACAGTAGTATACTTTCCACACAGACCTTGAAGAAAGACTGAAAGAGAATATACAAATAAACAAACCTTTCTCCCAGCAAATCTTTCTTTTAATTCTTTTACATGTTCCTGGACTTGCGGAAGTTCTAGGGCACGGATGAACCTATCTGAATCAATCCCTATAGGAAACTGTAAAAAAATGGAGGAGTTGAAGCTGAGGCCATGATAGTTTTAAGTAATCGACGGGGAAGCTGTGGATTTTTCATGTACAGAATGACAAAACAGAACAATTGTTTAATGAGAACATGGAACATACTGCTGCCACACGCGTTAGTCTTCCTTGATCCTCTACTCCTTCGGGAGTGCCTTCAATCCCAAGAATACGAGTACATGCACTTACAAAATGCCTCGCATAGTCATAGGTGTGGAAACTGAAAATAAGTCCAAGTAGGAATGAGCAGGCTAGTTCTGTTCAGAATTATAAAGCAATTAATGAGCAAGATACTAAAAGTCTCTTTCTAGTTTAAAGTACTCTAGATAAATATATATAGGTATAACTCTGTAATGGTGCTTAGGAAGGTATCCTTCCTTTCTAGTAATAGCAAATGTAGTAGAAACTTAGTATTTTCGTTTTAAAGAAATGATAAAAGAAAAACAACAGGGAGAAAAGAATACAATCACGAGGTTACCGTGGAAAGGTTTAGGTTTTTTTTTCTTTCTTTCACTTTCTTTTCCCCTTCCTATATGTGTGGACTTAGAGACTTAATTATCTAGGTATTATATTAGTGAATCCATCTACTTCAGGGGTAGACAAATCAGGGTCATCCACCCAAGTAAAAGGATACTGAGTTCTAAAGGGAAGACTTAGAAATCTGGTAAATAGCTTTTTCACTATAATATGTTCAGTTAATATCACAGGTGCACAGGATTTATGTAAAGAAGTATCTGCCACACATCCAAGCAACAACAATGCACCAGCTTCTCTGTTGGATAGCAAAAGCATGGGTTAATGGTTAAAAAGGGCTTGATAAAAAAATTCGTTGCTGTTCATCTAAATATTTAAGGAAAGAAAAGGAATGGTAGCACAACAAGAAATCAACAAGCTTGCTTCATCTAGAGATTAAACATGCTACTGTAACAATTAACTTTAGCCAACAGCTGGGAGTTCACAGTTGCACATAAACAGCAATAGTTAAAGTGAGCTTATTTAAGTTTCGAACGCAGTACCCAACCAAATCGGCACATAGAACAGCTCGTAATAGCTCTGTCCGTGATGGAAGTGTCCGGTGGATTTCAGATGATGGAAATGGAGTATGCAGAAACCATCCAACTTTCATCTTGCTGTTGTGATCCTTTAAACATTTAGGTAGAAACATGAGATGGTAATCATGACACCAAACAACATCACCCTCTCTATAGTGTTCGTGAACGACATCAGCAAACATTTGATTTGCCTTCTGGTACGCGGCAAACTGTGACTGGAAGCTTCTGGTTGTTGCAAGGCGGTCTTCCTGTGGAAGTCCAAGATAATGGAACAGAGGCCACAATATGTTGTTGCAATAGCCATTGTAATACTGATGGACAATCTCTTCATCAAGGAAAACAGGTATGCACCTCTGCATTAAGACACACAAGAAGATTAAACGGCTATATCCCGCAGCAAATGTTTTCCGCAAGATAAATATGATGTGTAGTAAATAGTAATTGAGCAGTAGTATCTGGAAAGTGCAAAACTTCTTTTTTGTTCGATAAAAAGAGGCCAAAGGTATCGATCACTGATCTTATGACTATCTAACCTTCTCGGCCAGTGCTTTAGTTAGTGCCTGCTGCCCGATCTTGTCTGGCACATTTACACCTGCCCAACCAATCCACTGAGCCTCAAACTCCACGCCTACAATTATGACACGCATTAGACAAAAAAGTCCCCCAAAAATTAAAAAAAAATGCAGCAAAAAAGAGTAAAAAGGAAAGAAACTCACCCAAAAGCGCACTCACGAGACCCCCTGCACTTATCTCAAGCGACCAAGAATCTTCACCTCTCCTAACTGCAGATACTGGAAGTCTATTAGCAACAACTAACAATCTCTGCCTGGGAGGAGGCCTTTCCCACCCTTCATTCATTTCTGCCTGTGCAGCTCCTTCGAGATATTGTTCAACGTAGGAATTATCATTCTCATTAGCATCATTCTCAAGAATGGGCCTGTTATTGCCATCATTGCTTTCTAGAGTAGAAAGTCCTCTGCTGCTCCTTCTGAGCTCTCTTTCCCTCAAAAGTCTGGCTGTGCGAGTATTGGGAACAGGGGAGGAGATATCCTTGTACTTGTTTCCAGGCATATTGATTACTATCAGTAGTAGTCTACAACAAATGAGGCCTTTGCAATGGCTCAAATCCAGAAATCAACCCCCTACATTGTGATTTGCAAATTCGGCAACTAGTTAGTAAACTTGCTTGAACCATGCAATACAAACTTTAAGGAATCATAATCCAGTGAAAACGGTCTGTCCACATACTCAAAAGGATCAAAACAAGCAAGACATGATGAATTAAGTAAAAATGCAATCTTTATCTGCACTGAACAAGAAAACACTACAGTATGACTTATATAGTGAACAAATTAAGCCTCTACATTGTGATTAGCAAAACCGACAACTAGTTAAGTGAACTTTTTTGAAACAACATGTAATAGAAATTCTAAGGAATCATAATCCCCACAAAATTTCCAGTGAAAAGGCGTGCTCACAAACCCGAAAGGCTCGAAACAAGCAACACATGATGAATTTCAAGTAAAAAGGCAAACTTTATCTGAATTGTGCACTGAAAGTATATATAACTTGAGATAAACAAATGAAGCTAACAATGTCCATGCATGATGAGTACTTGACATGATTTAACCCAATTAAGATAAGACAGGATTTGCACATTGCAAAGAGAGTAATAGGAAGCAAATTGTACAGAGGCTTAAATTCAAACACGTTGTATGCAACAACACAAGAGTAATAAGAAACATTACCCAAAATTGATCCTGAGAGTGGTGCATCAAGATGACTCCTTTTCTTGTTTTGTTTTTGTTCAACCGGGTGGCAGCAGAGAAGTAGCAGCATAGGTTGGTATAGCTAGAGAAATAAGCAAATGAAATAGTTAATAGTAAATAGAAAGAAGAAAGGTAGAAAAGAAACAATAAGTGAGTGACGATAAAGAATACAAAAAGTAAGGTACCAAACATGATCGTCAGCATTGAGATGCTTTAGTAGAAGAAGAAGAAGAAGAAGGAGAAGAAGAAGAAGAGTACAAACAGCTCGGTTGGATCATGACTTGCAGTGCTTAATGGTTAAGCAAGAAGACAAGAGAAGGAGAAGAAGAAAGTAGTAGTAGTATACTATCTCCATTTTTCTTTAAAAAGAGAAGAGAAGGGTTGATGTTGAGATATAGATTCTAAAGCTTTTGCTTTTGGGAATGAATATTATTCCCTTCTTTTAAAAGCTCAACTTAGCTTAGATTCTCAACCTTTTGCTTTGGCAAAAGAGTGGTTTTGGGCAAAGACTCTACTTTTAGGAATCAATAAAGAATAGAATACCATGGTCTGGCTGGTAGCTAGTAGTAGTACCCCTCAATTTTATGTCATTCCCCTTTCGATCGATTAGATATTACTCTTCACTACTATGTTTATTTATATACTTGTAATCAATTCCAAAAATTATATAACAGCTAAAAAATTCGTAATTCGAACTTACATATTTTACCACGAATCAAACGTCAAAGTGAAGTTCGTAAAAAATTTGACTCATTTTTCAGTCCAAATTTCCCTTAACAGTCTATATTCTAACCCATTTACAAGTCCATTCTTAATCGTGTCACAAAAAATTCATTAACCCTATCTTAATTCTTTCAGCAGTGACACATATCAAAAACGTTTTCTTCTTCTTCAAACACTCCACCCGTTCTTCTTCTTCTTCTTCTTCAGACATCCATCGCTTTTCTTCTTCCAACTATTGTGTGAGATATATTTTACCTAATTCGCATTTTTGAAATTAGAGCGCTACAAATTACCTCATATAATAAATTTAACAAACAAACTATCAGAATACTCCTTTCAACTACACATCCAACTATTCAGTTGAGCACTGATGGAACATTCAACTTTATTGACCCATCACGAATTATAAAAAGTGACTAGAGATGTGAAAGAATCAGGCAGCTACTAGATTCTCGCTAACTGATACGTCAAGTAGATTAGCTAGGATCTTTTATTTACATAAGAACTCTGGATTATCTAAAATACCCCTGCCAGGTAGTCTATATAAATAGGACATCAACTATAATCATAATTATGTTTTTTTATCAATTAATGATGATAGTTCCACCGATAGCGTGTTACGTGCATTAGTTACATTATGTTCTATTTGTCTATTTCTGACTCATTCAGTTCATCTTTACTTAGTTGTATTTTATACTACAATTCAATTCAAATACAGTTCAATTTAGTTCAGATAATTGCAATCAAAGAGAACCTTAATCCACTGTTTAGACAAATTCGCTTGGGGGCGCCATCAAACCAGCAAATTGCTCTATAGTTCGTATCACAAACAATCAGTTGGGACCAACATTCCAATACAATGTCGGAACCTTTTTATAGGGTGATTCTCTCGACTATTTGACATCCACAATGGTCAAACATGGAATTTGCTTAAATGCACTTAATGGTGCCTCAATCTTTCTTACTAATCGGATTATCTACATATTTATTTATTTATTTATTTAATATAGTACTAGTCACTATTGACACGTGAATACCCGCGTGAACCCTTGACACGCGAATACCCGCGTGTAATTTTTATTCTTTTAATTTTAAATTCGTACTATATACGTCATTTTAATTATATGAATACGTACTATTTATAAAGTTCTCTAACAACACTACAAAAATCACAAACTCCTTTTATAAAATTTTCATACCTAATAAATTCTATTAATAGTATATATGGTGTACAAACATTAAACAAACAAATTAAATATAATTTTTACATGGCCTAGAATTGAGGAAGTGGTGAAAATCACTACTTTTGGGACTAATAACTACTTCAAACTTTTTGTTAGAGAATAAATATACAAGAGTTAGTATTGGGTTAGACTGTTATAGGCCAACTGTTACGGGTTCTCGAGAAGTTTGTTTCGCTTGTATATATACATGCTTGTACTCTCTCATTTAACACATAAAAAAAACCTTATTTTGTTTTCTCTCAATACGTTATTGGTACGAAAGTGTACAACCAACTGAGATACCAAAACCCTAACCCACCATACGAACAGAATCCAAAAGGAAAAGATTGAAAAAAAAGAAAAAGGAACTCCTACCTAGCCCCCGTACCAGAATCCAAAAGGCTCAACAATTCATCACAACCTTAGTGTGTGTGTGTGTGTGTGAGTGTGTGTTTGTAGAAGCATGTTGCGAGCTACGAATATTTTAGAGAGAAACTTCTACTCAATTATGCTAAAAATATCTCAATTCATTGATAACCATTCAAATGGAGTACAAAGGCTATTTATAGTTAGTTAAGCGATAACTAACTAGCTCAGCAGGAACCGTTTGATCAAAAGACCATGAGAAAATCTCAGTTGTTAACTCAATTAGTAGAAATGCAACTCTAAAAACGTAATACATGAAAAGCACGCCTTTCGCCTTAGTAGTAACAACAACTTAAAACTCAAGCTATGACTGTAACATTCCACCCTTCTTATCCTCAAGCTTGTCCACAAGGTTCAATGCCAGGATATTTCTGAATGATTACAGCATAATCCTCCCACGTAGCCTCCTCTGCAGATAAGTGTTCCCACTGAATCAAGAATGGTGGTGTTGCAATATTGTTTCTTTTTACCATCCTTCTAGTTAGGATCTTGACAGGCACCAGAACCATAGCTTCATCATCACTCATTTCTAGTGTAGTAGTCACACTATCAGTTGGTCCCACATGTTTCTTCAAGAGGGAAACATGGAACACTGGATGTAGTTTACTCTCTACTGGCAACATCATTTTATAGGAAACTTCTCCCACCTTTTCTACAACCTGAAATGGTCCAACAAACTTGGGACTCAATTTACAAACATTAATGCTTCTAATGGAGAATTGCATGTAAGGCCTCATCTTCAAGTACTCCCAATCCCCCCATAGAGAAACTCCTTTTACTCCTATGTTTGTCAGCCAGTTCCTTCATCCTCTGCTTAGATAACTCCAGGTTATTCTTGATTTTACTCAAAGTCTCATTTCTATGCCTGAGTAAGTCCTCCACTCCAATGACAGAATTACTCAAGTCACCCATTATCAGAGAAGGTGGTATATAACGAAACAATGCCTGGAAGGGGCTCATCTTGATGGCAGAATGATAAGCATTATTATACCACCATTGTGCTAGAGATAACCAAGAGTGCCATTTCTTCTGAGCCTGTCCACACATACACCTTAAATAGTTCTCTAAGCACTGGTTTACCATCTCAGTTTGACCATCTGAGGATGATAAGCAGTGTTCATCAATTGTTGAACTCTAAGCAATTTAAACAATTTCCTCCATAGTGCACTAGTAAAGATCTTATCCCTGTCAGTAACAATACTCAGTGGTATCCCATGGTATTTGCATACATAATTCAAATAAAGTTGGGCAATCTGTATGCAGTAAAAGAATGAGACAAGGGCACAAAATGAGCAAACTTAGTGAACCTATCCACCACTACTAAAATAGTGTTCATGCCACAAGAAGCAGGTAGCTTTTCAATAAAATTCATAGATACATGCTGCCATGCTGCTCAGGGACAGGTAAGGGCTACAGTAACCTAGGTGCCTTAGCATACTCTGATTTGCACAACTGACAAGTTACACACTCACATACTATCTGCTCCACAACCTTCTTCACATTAGGCTAATAAAAAATACTACTAACTCTCTGTAAAGTAGCTAGTATCCCAGAATGGCCCCCATTCACTCCCTCATGCATAGCTTTAACCAACAATGCTCTGCAGTTATGTCCACTTCCCACATACAACATAGCCTTATATTTTAACACTCCAGCTTTGTATGTTAACAAACTCATATTAAATGGCTCATTAGTAGATAATAATATAGCTTCTTCAGCCACATTATCCTTCATAACTCTTCTGCAACTCACTCATCCACTGGGGTTGTGAACTTGATATAGCATAGTACTCAACATCATGCTCATTAATTCCCCTCCTTCATAAAGCATCAGCTACCTGGATTTCAGGTCCCCTCTTGTACTCAATTTCATACTCCAGTCCAAGCGGCTTAGTCATGTATTTGTGTTTCACTGGGGTAGTAAATTTTTGATCTACTAAATATTTCAAGCTTCTTTGGTATGTTCTTATAATGAAAGGATAATGTAACAAATAAGCTCTCAATTTCTCCACTGCCAAGAGAATTGCTAAAAACTGCTTTTCATATATATATAAACCCAGGTTCTTTGGTCCTAAATCTTTACTCAGAAAAGCTAGAGGATGATTATCTTGCATTAATGGTGGACCTAATCCACCATAGCAAGCATATGTCTCTACTACAAACTTCTTGGTAAAGTCAGGTAGCTGCAAAATGGGAACTGAACACATCATTTTCTTTAATACTTCAAAGGTTTGTTAAGCCTCATCACTCCATTTGAACATCCCTTTTCTAGTCAAATCAGTGAGAGGTTTTGCCAAAGCTCCATAGTTAGCAACAAACTTTCTGTAGTACCTAATCATTCCCAAAAATTCTCTTAAAGCCTTAAGCGTACCAGGTATAGGCCAGTCCATGATACACTTAATCTTGTTAGAATCAACAACTACACCCTGAGCACTTATTATATGCCCCCAGATATTCCACATGTAATACTCCAAAATCACACTTACTCCTTTTAGCATATAGTGAATTCATCTACAACAATTCAAACACCTTCAGTAAATGAGACTTGTGCACTTCCATATCCCTGTTGTAGACCAAGATATCATCGAAGAATACCAACACAAATTCACCCAAATGTGCTTTAAATACAAAATTCATCATATTCTGAAAAGTGGCAGGGGCATTATTGAGCCCAAATGGCATCACTTTGAACTCATATAACCTTGAACTGGTGACAAATGCAATTTTATTCACATCCTCAGGCCACATTCTCACTTGATGATAACTAACTCTCAGGTCAATCTTAGAAAATACAGTAGCTCCACTCAATTCATCCAACAAGTCATTTATTAAGGGAATAGGATAGTTGTCCCTTACAATTAATGAATTTAGCTTCCTATAATCTACACAAAACCTCCAACTCCCATCTTTCTTCTTGACTAAGAGCACATGGCTTGAAAATGGATGTGACTTGGCTGAATCACTCCCATTTATAGCATTTTTGTAACCAAATTTTCAATCTCTTGTCTCTGCATATAAGTATACCTATAAGCTTGCTGCTTAAAAGGTTCCACTCCTTCTTTCAATTTAATCTCATGATTGCAGTCCCTCATAGGAGGTAAAGACTTTGGTACTGCAAACACCCCTTCAAATTTATCCAATACTTCCTGCAACTCTATACTATCTGCAGTTGCTGGTTCTCCTTCTCCCTTAGAACTCACCATACAGTAGCAATTAAAGCTGGTCTAGTTTTCTCTCTGCAGTAGCTTATGCATGCCTTCATTACTCATCATCTGAATATATGTTACTTTATCAATGTCTGTCATTGTAAACTTGTCACCTTTTCTGTTAAAGGTGATGGTGTGATCATCATAGTCCAATTCAATAAGACCTCATTTCCTCAGCAGATCCACACCTAACACCATATCATAACCCCCTAAAGGCAAAATTCTTAGAGTAGCAGCAAAACAATGTCCTGCCATGTCCCACTCCAACCTTGGACACTTTGAGTTACACTCTATATTTCCTCCTCCAGCTACAAACACAATAAGTGGATTGATAACTTCCACTTCACAACTAAGCCTTTTAGTCGCTATAGGATCCAATAAACTATGTGTGCTACCAAAGCCCACCAATATAATCAATTGGTTGTTATTAACCATTCCAGCCAACTTGATAGTTCTTGTAGGGGCATGACCTTTAAGTGCATGAAGTGACACACCACAGTTAGTATAATCAATGCCATCCAACAATGTAACTCTCCTGATGGACTCTCCTCTACTCTATCATCATCCATCAGAATAACAAACAATCTCTTGCACTGATGTCCAAATGAGTAAACCTCATCATAATTGAAACATAAGCCTCCGCACTGATGTCCAATTCTTCTTACTCAGTCTCCGTACTGGCACATTTCGATCATTAGACTCAGTTTTTGACTTAACTTCATCAGGTTTACTCGCATTTTGCCAAGCAAGTGGCCTGAAACTAGCATGTTTGTTTAATTTCTAGATCGATTCCAACATAACCTCTTGCTTCCTTGCCACTAAGTAAGCATGCTCAAGAGTATGAGGACATAGAAGCTCTACTATGTGCTTAACCTCCTCCTTTAAGCCACTGTAAAAACTTCTCATGAAATAGAACTCATCCAAGTGTTTATTCCACTGTAACATAAACATCCTCAACTCTGCAAACTTCTCAATATACCGATCCATTGAACCTGTTTGTTTGAGCTTATTGAACTCTCCGATCACGTCATCACTCCGAACCGACGTGAATCGAGCAACAAACAAATCAACAAACACTTGCCAGCTCATATCAACACCTTCAATATGGACCAAAAACCAATATTCGGCCAATCCTTCTAAATACATGCCAACAACTAGTATTTTATAACTATTCTTCATAGGATTCAACATAAAATACTTAGCACATTTTCTCACCCAACCTCTATCATCAGCTCCATCAAATTTAGGAAAATTGACTCGAGGACCACATATATCCGATCATACAGTAATATTATCAACATTCTCAACTCGAGGTTCAGGAAGAGTAGTACTTAATGATTCGAGCGAATCAACGCCAGAATCTCATCAAATCGACGACTATGAACAATATTTTGCTCCGATTGAGCTGCAACAAACTGTCGAAGCTCAAATTGTATCTCTACCACCGTCTTCTCCAGTGATTCGATACACACATTGTTCATAGTTGTCACCATTGCACAATAGGAAAAACCTTGGATCGTGATACCACTTGTTACGAGCTACGAATATTCTAGAGAGAAACTGCTACTCAATTATGCTAGAAATATCTCAGTTCATTGATAACCATTCAAATGGAATCAAAGGCTATTTATAGTTAGTTAAGAGATAACTAACTAGCTGAACATGAACCGTTTGATCAAAATATCATGAGACAATCTCAACCGTTGACTCAATTAGTAAAAATGCAACTATAAAAACGTAATATATGAAAATCACGCCTTTCGGCTTATTAGTAGAAACAACTTAAAACTCAAGCTATAATAGTAACAAAGCAATAATTAGTGGTATATAACTTCATGAAAACCAAACATCCTTCTCTCTTTCATTTCTTCTTTCTTTCCCTGCTTCACGTTTTTTAATTAATTATCAAAATAATTCTTAAATAAGTTCCATGTTTGATCAGTATGCATCCTTGGTTTTATAATTTTTTTGCTTTGTACATGCATACCTATCTGGTCTTTGATCGTATGTTTATTAAAACCTCTTTCACAAACATCAATTACAAGTTACATGGTTCAATATGAATTTTGAGTATTACATTTTGCGTATGTATGTAATTTGATTTTGTGTATTATGTTTAATTCGTTTTGTATGGCACAAGAATTATTGATTGAAAATTTATGAAATTCCAAATAAGTATGTAATAACCAATCGGCGTTGTTTTGATATATCATGCACGTAAATATTAAACAATATTATGGTTATGCAAATAAATTATGGATAACCAACCGATGTAGTTGCATATATCAAAATAACTTATATTGTGAAAGCATAGTTGGAATACGTCAATAATTAAAGTTATTTATATTGCAAAATAACCAACCGATGTGGTTGGGGTATATCAATGATTAAAGTCATTTATGCTGTGAAATAATCAACCGGCGTAGTTGGATATATCATTTATCAAAGTAATTAGGTTGTGAAAAAATTATTGATGATGATATGCTAGAAAAGCATGCACTATATTTTATGCCTCTAATATGCTAATTTAGTAGCAATAACGTGAAAAAGGCCATGCAACATTGCATGGGGCAAATATGACATATACGAGGCAAACAATGTCAAAATATGCTTGGATGATAGTGTTGGATGATATTGCATCAACACATCACTTGACTTCTTGTCAATTATAAAAGCTTGCATGGAGTAAGCTTGTCATATTTAAATTAGTAAGATATTAATTATGCTATGAGCATTTGAGGGGAGTATTATATTGCAAATGCTCAAGTTTATAAACACCCTCTAGATACGTGGATTATGTCTTGAAGACATAACGAAAGTGAATGATTTGATTTCATCATACAAAAGTTCGAGCTCTCACAAAACTATGCTCAAGAATACATAATAGACTAAATTATAGAAGGAACTCACATGGTTAGTCTTGCAAATATGAAAGGCACAATGAGTGTGTCCAACTGTCACAATATTGAAAGGCCAAAGTCAAGTGATGTATGAGAGATATCTCAATTTGACAAATTAGGCCATCCGGGTATAAGTGCCCGTTGTTGTGAAACATGAAGTTTCTATATGGTTATGTGTTAAAAGTTTTCTCATGTTGTAATTTTTATTATTGCAAGACACAACATTGAGATGAAACATGATTGTGGAGATCTTGAAATGAGCAAAAGATAAACTTTGAAAGTTGACATTGATTGATATATAAGTGGTTGGAAACCCACAAGTATGATCTTTGATTTAAAGGTAAATTTAATTTCAGCACAAGAAAATCCAACTGTGTGAGTATATTGAGTCCTTATCTTATTGTTCTCCGGGAAGAACTAATGTGTGAAGCATACTAGATGGTTGTATGCATATATAATTATCAAAGCTGGGCATGAAAATTTCTATTTATAGCCCTTACTAGTACGAGCTAGTTTTTCCCAGCTTAGCGGAGGAATAACATGAGGAAGCTGGTAAAATCAAATTCGTAGAGCGAGTTGATGCACATATACATGAAAGTTCAAACTTGAACTAAATATTCAGCTTCGTGTTACTATATCAAGATATGTTCAAACATAAATTTGTATGATTTTAATGTTAACTCGCTATGATCCTATATTTTGAGGCATACAGAGTTGCATATTGGTTATAGAACGTTATGTGTTGGACATTGTGATACCTTGCCAATTGTACTAATGATTCCCAGTGTAATACGGTTCCAATGTTAAAGTACAAAAGGATTGGCAAGATCGACCAGTTGGTACTCTTGAGGAGTAATGAATGGCATAGATATCTGAATTAAAATTGATGGCCTATATGAATGGAAGTGGTACCTCTGAACAATATTCAGATATCTATGATTGATCAGTACTGATTTAAAAATTTAGAAAAGAGATATGATATACTGGTATACATGAAACCGAGAGACTTATAAGCATATGCGAAATTCAATAGACATTAAATTGGGGATCTTACATGTAAGTCTAGTTGGTGACATCATGGTGATGATGATGTAAATAAGCTCATGGACTTGAGGTCCTTTTGATCAAACGAATTCGAAATTCGTACGGTACCGTTGCATTATTGAGTCAATTTTATGTGCACTTAGATACTTAGCATTGCATCATAACTTATTTACTCTTATTTGAATGTTATATTTTAGACTAACATGCAGGTTGTAAAGTTGATGGTTTGACTTGAAAGTCATATGATTTTGAGAAAGTTTAATGAGGGAAGATATCATCTCCGACTGTTAGTCTCAAAGGGAGACTAAAAGTATCATGTCGATGAATATGGATTAGATGAAGAATGTTCTTGAGAAACTAAGGTTTCATGTATGTAAACCTCTACGAACAAGTGAAGTATGAGATATGATTCTCATGACTCGTGAAGAGTATTATTGGTTTCACTGATGTTGGCTTAACATGAAGTTTGAGCATGTAACACATCATTACAACGATTGTCCTTACTATCATTGAGATTTACATGGTCCAAAACCACAATCATAAAAGTTGAGTTATCAAGAGGTACATTGATCCTTATTATACTTCTTGAAGAAGTTACCTGAAGTAATGGATGTCAAGCAACAATTACTACTTTTGTGCATTCCACGAGAAATGGTTACACTCTTTTTTCCTCTACAGGTTTTACCCCATTGGGTATTTCCTAGTGAGGTTTTTAACGAGGCAACATTATAAGCGAATATATCTCCATGAAGAAGACAATGATTTGGTAAAGATAAGAGTTATGAACTTGTTGGATGTCTTTACGGTATTATGAAGTGATGTTATGGAACATTGAAACTATATGATGTTTCAAGTATTTGAAGAGTTCTTCCTGAAGAAGACAAGACATATATTACCAAAGTTCTTTCACCATAAGAAACTTCACCAAAGTACAACATATCTGAAGATTCGCTCACCCGCATCACATTCATCATCATTTTAGAAGATGGTTTGGAAGATTGGATTTACGATATTTGAAGGATTGAAGTGATACTTTAATCAGGGGAGTTGGATACGCACTACACTCTTTTTCCCTTCGTTAGGTTTTTTTTATCCCATTTGATTTTTTCTTAGCAAGGTTTTTAACGAGGCAGTATCTTTCGCGTTCCACCTATCACTAACTCATGTTCATTCAAAGGTAGTGTTAGAGAATGAAGATATAAGAGTTAGTATTGGGTTAGATTTTTATAAGCCAAATGTTACGGGCTCTCTAGAATCTTATTTCTCTTATATAAATACATGATTGTACTCTCTCATTTAACACATCAGAATAAACCCTATTATTTTTTCTCTCAACACTTTTTGATTAGTTTTAGTATAAAATAGATTTTGATTTTCAATAGATTTGGTCATTATTGTAAAATTAAAAATAATCTAATTACTCATATGTTATCGTCACCATGATAAATTAACTGCACCTCAATTTGATATATTATTTATTCCGAAGAAATTAAAAAACAAGTTCAGTATACACGGCTTGTAACGGTGATCTAGTCTTAAATATCTTGACGGACCCTTGATCACGTCTTGAATTGCTTGCTAAGTGACCTGAAAGATAACATAGGGTGGAGGAACGTGATTAAGAATTGGGTGGATCTATGATGTTTCGACACCACCATTGTCGTGCTGGGCATGTTCAGATATTACCCAAAAAATGACTTTAGTATCGTGAGGGTTGATGGATGTGTATACCAAACCAACACGCACATAAGTACGGACAATGGTAAAATAGACACTACCGGATTATTACTTGAATTGACGGTGGTTTGTATCCTAGTATGTAACTGGTTGTGAGGTCGAGATTCAAAGTTGATGGTGAGGACATGTGTGGTGTGCAGTTAAAGCTGATTGTGATGCATGTGCTTATTTCTTGGTGGTTGAGTTGATCCTGAATTTGAGATATGAACTTTGTGCTACTTTGGTTGTAATTGGTGTGGAGAATTTCATAGGTGTGGTTTAACATTTGATTTATAGTTTGGAAGACTTGCATCTATTTCCTTTGTATTTGTTCCTTGAGAGCATTACCTGTGCTTTTGACTCTTATTAATTAAATTTTTAACCGTTTAAAAAAAACGGAGGAAAAAAAAAGTGTATACGTGTCTGTAACTCAAACTTTCTTACCTTCTGTATTTTCTTTTTAATTTATGGCTTGTTAAAATTGAAAATTGTTAATCAAAATAGTCAAATTGATCTCACCATGAAAATATGAGTATTTTATTTTTATTGGTATACGCTTATGAGACTAGTTTAGCTGAACATCGTCGTATTTTTTTTTAGGGGTGACTCTCGCAACAATATTTTAATAAAATCTCGAGTTTAAATATTTGAATGTAAAAAATACCTTTATCATTTAAGCCAAAGTTAGAATATGGGATGGTCCGTGTTGTAATTTTTCATGAGGGGGATGGAGTACTATTTGTTTGATGTGATTAATTGACACGTCAATCATCATCAAACACTCAAAATCGCGAAGATCTTCATAATGATTACAAGTGTTTAGGTTTTCGTCTTAGTCATTGCCAGTGTTGTGTTATGCGTGTGTCATTTCACCCAGTTGCCATTATACATATATTAATTGTTGTTAATATTGTTCACGTCACTCTATTTAATTAGTCTATTTGACTGATCATTTGATTAATTGATATAGAGTAGTTTAGAACGCCAAGTATGCAATCATTGTTAAAATAAGATTTATTTAAGTTTATCAAACTTTGTTAAATAAGTATCTCGTTAAGCTCAAAATTGAAACATGCGAAAAAGACTTGAGACTCCATTTCTTATTGTAAATTTCGATGGCCATTGCGTCATATACTCAAATTAGGGCCAGTAGATGTTAACTAAATTCATCACATCGCACGAAACGTGATTAACTGATTATAGACAACCTCTAAAATCTACATGATTGAAGAGTATACTGAGAATAATCTTGATAATTTGATAAACCAAATTATATTGATTGATTGAAGGAGATGAAATACTCTAAAAATATACAATGTACAATGATTTACAAATGAAGCTACCATATATATCGAGAAGAAGAAATAACTAACTAACTATCAACTAACTAAACTAACTTTAACTAACTTGTAAACTACTCTTAAGACCCCCCTCAAGATGCATATGTATATCTATAAGATGCATCTTGAAAATGAATGAAGAAAACAAGTCATTTGTCAATGGTTTAGTGAATATATCTACCATATTTTCAGAAGATGAAATATGGATGATTTTGATGGTATCTGCTGTAAGAACCTTGAATTTCAGTAAGTTTGTATTAGTAATTAATTCGATATTATTACTATTATTATTGTAAATTGACAACTGACCCCTGACTCGACACGCGCGAGTATTTTGACTATTAACAGCGGATCAAATTCGGAAATTAATGGCCAGTCGTATCCGCTAGTTAATTACGAGTAGCGTTCAATTCTATTTGATATTATATTAATAAAATAAAAATAAAAATAAAAATAAAAATAAAATTTTTTAAAATTATCTTTTATTCTAGTTTAGTTCGCGTCCAATACCGTCCCAGATATCGAATTCGTTTCGGAATTTATTTACGAGCCATTTGGAGTCCAGAAGAAACCAGGTTTATATAATTGCAAAATACCAAATATACCCCTGATTCAT
>JAYMSP010001746.1:0-29206 GCA_036897095.1 Plantago elongata | reverse complement strand
ATTCAACTGAATTGATTTCTTCTCTGATCAAACAACCCACTGTTGTTGATCCCCACCCATGTTTGAACAATTTTCTTTAATCTGTCGAATTTCTCCTCTGATCGAACAATCCATTATTGTCGATCCCCCTTCCATGTTCAAATAGTTTTCTTCAATATGTCGAACTTCTCATCTGATCGAAGAACCCACTGTTGTCGGTCCCCTCTCATGTTCGAACATTTTCTTTAATTTGTCGAACTTTCTTCTATCCTCCTACAATTGCGCGCAATCGTTGTTCTCTTGTCCAACGATCGCCTCTGTAATTGCTCGCGATCGTTGATCGCCCTATTAATGTCCGACGAACAATCCTCCGGCCAGGTCTTCTTCTTTGATTACGGAGTGGATTTGTAACGCCCGGGATCTGGTTCAGACGTCAAGGGTTGTGACGAATATCTCAAATACACATTTATTAAAATATTATAATATCATATGTTACAAACCGAATGTACTGAATAAGAAGAAAACAGATAAACCAACAGAATCACACTTTTAACTTAATTCCAGCAGCGGAGACCAGTCAGTCCGTTTGTCGGTTCTACCCAAGACTTTCATCATGCTCAAAATCTGGGAAAGCAAAATATTGGAAACAGGGAGAGCGTCAATCACTAGGACTCAATGAGAACAGTCAAGCATGCATGAGTATGCGTGTGAAACTATGCAACAGTACAGTTAACTAACACACTTGCTGATCAGGCAGTAATTTCTTAACATTGGGGAAACCGCAAACGGGAACAGGACAGGATCGCAGCAGGCATTCCACCCGGCGATAATAACAGGAGGTGTCGTGGCATGGAGATCTACCCAACGGCAATGGGTGCAAGTACCGCGGCATAGGATCCCACCCGACGACAGTAACAGAAGGTGTCGAGGTATGGAGATCTACCCAATGACAGTGGGTGCAAGTACCGCGGCATAGGATTCTCCACCCGACGACAGTAACAGGAGGTGTCGAGGTATGTAGATCTACCCAACGGCAGTGGGTGCAAGTACCGTGGCATAGGATTCTCCACCCGACGACGTAACATGAGGTGTCACTATAGAATACACGATGCAGCGCTTCGCTCCGCATGGCACTTAGCAACTGCCGAATGACCAGTAACAGTAACGCTGCAAGTGACATCACCCAGCTAAACAGGAGGTGAACGGTTTCCCAAAATAGTTTTCAGTGTGCCGTTATAATTTTCAGGAAAACAGTTTTCATGCAATGCAATACGTGAGGATCAGAAACATGGATAATATGCAGATGCAGTACAGTTGCGGTAACAGGAGATAGGATCAGGAACAGTAGCAGGATCAGTAATAGGACTCGGTGTACAGTATAAGTCAGCAATTGGAGCAATAAAATGCCAGGTCACAATAGGTGGTATACCCTAAGTACAGGTCAACTATAGTTTAGAACCCTAATTTGTAAACAGGATCATTAGACAAGACTCGGTATACAGTATTACTCAGCAATTGGGGTAATAAAATGCTAAGTCCAAACAGATAGGTATTCCTAATACAGGCTGTCTACAGTTTATACAGTCAGTCAGCTACATTGGTATGGGCCGGTCGGTCATCATAGTGTGGTTGCGGTTAGAGTCAGACAGTCAAGCAGATAAACAGGTACATGAATCGAAACACAATGAAAGAAGGCACTTTAACTTTCCCAGGGCCTGATGTCGAAAACCTGTAGTCACTCACTCAGTCAAATAGGCGGGAGCAGGTACTAGTCGAGGTCAAAATCAAACAGGAAAGCAAGGAAACAAGAACGAGTACTGGAATAGGAAAATATTGAAAGAGAACAGCTTTTCCCAGGGCGGATGCCAAAAGCCAGTTATCACTCACCGTTTACAACTGCTACTTCAAGAGCTTCCATAGATCCTGATAAACAGATGGTAATACTGATTTAAGTGCCTGATAGTTTAATAATATCTTCAACGTTTCTTAATTAATAACTTAGCCTCTTATTATCTGTCACTTAATTATGTCACTTATTTTGGTTAACCTAGTAAGTGGTATTTTCCAGCTTTCCAATAATTACTCATTATCTTATTTCCAATAGATAATCCACTACAGACAAGAAGTCTGTCCAATAATCCCCTCCTCCAACAGTATACTAGTATGTAAATTATATTCCTAACTTCTAGTCGACGGCAAGTTGACATTTATTTAGTATAACAGTATACCTTAATTTTCATTAATTACTACTAATCGGTAATTAACATTAATTAACCCTTTACTAATTTTAATTCCGCTAATTACCCGCTAATTAAGGAATACTAAAGACATTAATTAACGATAACTAACTATTAATTAAGACTAACAGTAATTAGCTCAACGATAATTAACTACGGTAATTAACTTTTAACGATTAATTTTACTGTTAATTAACAATAATTAATTAAAGCTAATGATACTTAGTTAACAGTAATTAATTACGATAACGGTAATTAATTAGTTACAATAATTATTTACTAACGATAAATTAATTAAGACTTAATGGTAATTAATTAACGATAATTTTTACCGAACGATAATTAGCTATAAAATAATTTTAAAATAATACGGCACTAACCGAGTGCACGTCGAGCGACGGGCAGAATAACGACGTATCAAACGGGTTCGGGACGAAATGACTGCGAAGAATGTTTTATTAATTTCTCGTTCGTATTTTTGAATTGAATCGAATCGATCGAGAAAAACTCACCGGGATAATTGGTCGAGTCAACGACACTATCTCGGGACGATTAAATGGGCAATGGTGGTAGGTGGTCAGAGGTGAGCGGCGGTGGTCGGAGCTTGGCCGGAAAATGGCCAGAAAATCAAAGAAAACGGAGGAGAAAGAGGGGAAAGAAGGATAATGAAGGTGCGAAGAAATCGAATACCGGAGGCCGCTATTTATAGTGTTCAGGCGGCGTGGTATGGAGGCAACGGGCGGAGGGAACGGCCGGAATTTGGCCACGTCGAGCCCTCCCTCTCCACTCATTCCTTGCTTTCTCTACGCGGTCCATGTGCGGCCACGAGGGCAGCGCCGCCTCGGCACGAAGGCCGAGAGGTGGCGGCTCACGCGGCCTCACGTGGGTATGTCGATCGATCCAATTTTTTTTCTTCAAGCTACTGTAATGGCGGAAGGCTGGGAACGATGGGGAAGATGATGGTGATGGTCAAATGACGGTTATGCCCTTAATTGGCAAAGAAGGGAAAATAAGAAGTGAGGGCACTTCTGTCCTTTTACAACTATATACAACTAATTCGTTATGGCTACCAAATGACTCGTAAATAAATTCCGAAAACATGGCAAATCACTTCCTGGATATTTATCGAGCCATTCTCGAGCCATCGGAAAAATAAAATAAATAATTTTTATTTTATAATTTTTAACATTATTTTATTCGGAATAAACTGGTTTCCTATTTTAACGTCGAATCCGCTCAGTGAAATTTGACTTAACCTATTTACGAAATTTTCCGACTCGTACAAAATAATAAAAATTAATATTTTATTCATACCGAAAATCGAAGAAATTTGGCGGTCCTTACACTCTCCCCCACTTTAGGTAATTTGGTCCTCCAAATTCGACCTCTCTTCTAGGAATAGGTAGGGATATTTCTCTCGCATCTCATCTTCCTTTTCCCAAGTAGCCTCTTCAAGAGTATGATTCTGACATAGAATCTTGACCGTAGGTACATGTTTGGTCCTGAGCTCTTTTACTTGGGTATCTAAGATGCGGAGTGGTTTTTCCTCGTAGGTCAGATTTTCCTCGAGTTTCACTTCTGTGGGTTGGATGATATGCTCAGGGTCGGGATAGTATTTCTTTAGTTGGAAACATGGAACACGTTGTGGATTCCAGTAAGGTTTAGTGGTAGTGCCAGTTCATAAGCAACTGGTCCCACTCTTCGAGTAATCTCAAACGGTCCAATATACCGAGGAGCAAGTTTTCCTCCTCTCCCAATTCGCTTAATTCCATTCCTCGGAGTAATTTTTAAAAATACTTGGTTACCTTCTTCAAATTCCAAGTGTTTTCGTCGTCGATCGGCGTAGGACTTCTGCCTGTCCTGAGCCGTTTTAATTCTTTTGCTTTAGATCCAGTTTTCGGGTACACCATGGATTTTTGCAGCAATTCAAACAGTTCGTCGATGGGGGGTAGTAAGTATTTATTCTTGACGGTCAGGTTGTTCAACCGTCAGAAATGGATACACATCCTTAGCGTACTGTCTTTCTTCTTTGACGAACAGTACTTGGGGGCATCCCATAGGGAACTGCTGGGACGAATAACTATCTTTCCAGTAACTATCGCAGTTGGCCTTCAAGTTCGCGAAGTTCCACGGGAGCCATTCGCTACGAGATTCGGAATACTGGTTCTGCTCCAGAGACAGTCTCGAAATAAATTGTACTTCCCGATGTGGTGGAAGCGTGTTGAGTTCTCCTGGGAATACATCCAGAAATTTATGTACATCTTTAACGTTTTCTATCTGGGTTTGATCTAACGCTGGGTTACTCAGGTAGGCTAAGTAGGCTTGGCGATCGAACACATCCTAGTCGATAAAGGTCAGGCCAACTCACAGGGTGCCGCAACGGGTTATCACCCTATTACAAGGACCTTATCACAACACGAAGGACCTTATGGTTAAAGTTTTCAACAATTGCTAAACTAACGATCACCGGGCTAAACATGAATGCCAGATGGCAGAACATGAGAACAATAACTAATGCCGAGTGGCAGATGACAGTGCCGAAAGGCGAGTAATACAATCAGAAGTGAGGAACAGCAGGTATTAGGGACAAACAAGGGTACCAAATGGCGGACAACAAGTGTCGGTTGGCAGGTAACAAGGTTAATACAAGTGTCGGATGGCGGGATACGATGATAGATAAAGGTGCCTAGTGGCGGGTAACAAGTTAGGGTCGATCAACGGGTGCCGGTTTTCGATCAATAACTTCATACATTCTTCCGAGCATGGAGCAAGCACAAGTGTCGGCAGACAGTAAGGCTGAACAAACACCGAACATTACATTCGGTTATTAGATTCAGGAACCCTTGTAACAGGTAGAACAATCCAGAAGAAGAAGATATAGGGAACTGTCAATGATCATCAACATCTTATACTAGGCATTAGCGTATTCGAAAAGGGTGACATTACAGGAAAATGTTAAAGGGTGGCAAGCCTAAACATCCTATTGATATAGATAGCTTACAGCATACTAGCTATTTACTACATTTCAGCATTTGGAACACTAAGATGCGAAATTGGCCGACGGACATGTCAAAAGACGGTGTTGATCGCTCCCACACTTTAGACAACACCCGCTCTTTCGCCAGCATCGTTCTTCGACATGGCCTGGTTTACCGCAAAAATTGCAGGTAATTTTGGTAGGGGCTCGGGCTGGTTCAACCTGGGGTCTAGGCACGGCTTCTCCTTTGAAAGCCCGTCTTCGATTCTTGTCACAGTCCCGACGTTCTGGTTTTTACGGCCTTTTCGGTCTTTTTCTCCGACGCAGGTTCTTAGTGCCAGACTTTGTGGCTGTTTCCTGGTCTTGCCGGATGACCGGGGGCATAAATTTCTGAGTAAACTCCTGGACAAATAGTCTCCAAGTCCAGTTAACTCCTCTTTCTTCCCAAGTGTGACGGTTTAAATTCCACCAGGTCTGAGCAGCTCCTATCAGTTTATACGATGCATACCGAACCTGTTGGTTATCGGTGCAACGTAAAATTGTATAAATCCCTTCCATCTCTCGGACGAAACTCTTGGCTTTGACATCATCAATCTCTCCATAGAAGGTAGGTGGTTCGTAACTCAAGAATCGTTGTATTGAACGGTCGTCTAATGACTGCTCTCGTACAACATCGACGTAGAACGTTATGGATGAAATCTGTTGATTCTTACCTATGAGTCGAGTTTTTCACCAAAGGACTCTCACAAGTATTGTTTGACGTTTTTCAGGACATTCTCAACGTTCATCAAAGTCCCGTTTCAATTGAGGGAGTGTTAGAATTATAAGTAGATTAGGACTTTTTAATGTTAGTACTTAAAAATATTATTGAATTAGAATTCCTTATTATATCTAACTATACATATAATATTGATAAATGATGAGAGATAGGGAAAATAGTTCGATAAGATTGCTGGTTCATTGGACTACCAGGTTATTGAGCTATGCAGAGAGACTGCAGTCTATTAAGAGTGTTTTGTTTGGTATTGTTGTATATTGGCTACAGGTGTCCCCCTCTGCCTAAAAAAGTACTAAACATATTGAAGATTTGTGTAGATCCTTCATACGGAGTAGGGTGGATCATATCACTGGGAAGGCACCAATTTCATGGGATACCATTTGTGAACCCACGAATTCTGATGGTTTGAAGGTTATAGACTTGTATGTACGGAACATAACAAGTATATCTAAGTTTCTATGGAACTTGAGTGCTAAGCCTGAAAAAAATATGGGTCAGATGGATTCATTATTACTATATCAAAGAAAGGGACGTGTAGGTGTATCAGCCTACTCCACCATGCTCATGGTTTGTTAGAGCAATGTTTAAGCATAAAGATAAGGCGGTGCAGACTGGTATTTGGAGATATTTGCAAGCTAATGACAACTTTCCCACTCACAAGATGTACAAGGAACTGAGGAGTTACAATAATGATGTGGATTGGAAGAAGTTGTTCTTCACTAATCTTGCTAGGCCTAGGGTTCAGTTTGTTATGTGGATGAACTGTCATTTGGTAGTTTATATACCAATGACATATTATTGAGGTTTGGGTTGTTAAATGATGGTTTGTGTGCTTTATGTTGTGGGACTGAATCTGATGCACATCTTTCCTTTGCTTGTTCATTCTCAGCAGCAGTTTGGTCTGGTGTTTTGTTGTGGTTGCAGTTGAACCATAAGCCTCAGGAATGGAATTTGGAGCTAGTGTTGATTCTGCAGAGGATTAAGGGCAAGATTTCTAGTGCTAAAGTTTTTGAAAAATTGTGGTGGCTGGAGCCATTGACTATATTTGGAGTGTGAGGAACTAGGTTGTGTTTATGGTGCACAAATTCCATCTCCTTGCCCGTTTGTAGTTGTTAGTTTGAGCCATTCTCCCATACATTAACAGGTCTGATCGACAGTGTCCTTTGGCACTTGTTGCTGCTAGTTGTTGTATTATCCCTAAATTGTATGAGTTTGTTATGAACTTAGGTAGACATCAACTTGGTATTTGAGTTTGCCTAGTCTACTTGTTTCATTTCTTGTAGCCTGTTCCGTTGGATCGATGTCGTACTTATCTGGTTTGGAATGAAATTTACGTGGTTCAAAATTTTCTTTTTTAATATTCTACTGAATCATCAAGTTTTTGGTCAATTTTTGGTATTCTTTTGAGTCAACAAATTTTGAGTTTATTGTTTTTTATCCAACCACAAACGCTGCATCACTACCCATCGACACCATTGTTGTTAACATTGTTTACAAGAACATTTGACTTTCTTATTCCCTCGATTAATTTATTTTGACTCATTCATTATATTTATTATTCTAAACAAACTATACAATGCTATTGCCACGGGTAAGTACTCGTACAATTACCAATTAGTGTAGTTCACCGATTGCGAAGCATGAAAATGAAATGGATTGGAACATTTTTTTCCGTTCCAAATTTAACTTCATATTTTATCTTGCGACGTATGTATTTCTGCTTTTAATCTTCTATAACTTTATTCACTATTTCTTACATTTTATTTACTTTTTACTTAAAATGTGTATTTGGATTAATGGGTAATTAATTGAATTAATTTGAAACGAGGAAAGTATTTATAACATGGTAAAATGAAAAGTTTGTTTCGGGATAAAGAAAGTACAAATTACCGCTTGAGATATTAACATGCACGTATAGATGGCGAATAAATTCAAGAATAAGCAACTCGAGGACACCTTATCAGGTATTGGTGAAGTAATCAAAATCTTTATAATTTGGCTTTGAGAAAGAGAAACTCTCTTGACAGTCGGGAAAGTCCTGTGAGTTCTACATTAAAAGATTCAGCCGCACAATTAATATACAATAATTCACAATTTGTAAAATATATAAAAATTCACAATTTACACAAAACGTAACACTATTAGTATATAATATTGCATGACTTTCATAAACCTCACAGAAACTTAACTTTCACGAGTTTTTGTATTTTACAAATACAAACGTTGAGTGGATTTGTAGGGAAAAAGTTTGTCCATGTTTCAAGATGGACCATAGCAGGGCTTAATTTTATGAAAAGAAGCAACGGAACGTAGAAACTTTAGTGCAGAAAAGCAAGCATCCAGACGTTGTAGATGCAGTATAACAAACTGAAGAAAAAGAAAAAGGTTGATATACATACAATATTGTTTACGTTACAGAATATGATCAATTGCTTAAAAAGATCACTTGCAGATAGCTGATATTCAAGTCTTACCTTCCAAACAACTTTTACTTGAATCAAACTCTACTCAACATTCAACCACATATCCAAGCAATCACTAAACAATACAAATAAAAAAAGATTACGCGACTCCAACTTGAAAAACCCATATCACCAAACTCAATTAACCTGCAGATCAGATCCATAAAGCCAATCTTGAGCATTACACAACATCTCAGAATGACAGAGATAATGCATTATTCTCCAGTAAGTTCAAGCAATGATGTGTTTCACCAACTCAATCATCATGAGTCGTCTTTCTCAAGTACAAGTGCTGAACTAGAAATACAACAACAGGAAACAGAGGATGGGGTTCTCGCAGTTTTAGGGACAGTTTTAAGGAAATCTCTCGTGGGTTGTAGTGTTAAAGATCAGTATCATCATAGGGACGTCGTCATGGAGATTGGCTGTCCTACAAATGTCAGGCATGTTGCTCATGTCACGTTTGACCGGTTTAACGGATTTCTTGGACTCCCTGTCGAGTTTGAACCTGATGTTCCCAGGAGACCTCCTAGTGCCAGGTATTATTTTGTTGACCCTTAATTTACAAAGCTAGTCAATCGCTTATTAATTCTGCATAATTGAAACGTAAAAATAGCAATAATTTACCTTAGTTCTCTTTAGTTCAGTGAGAATCTTGAATGTGCATGTAATTTGTTGTTTTAATTTGTTGATGCAGTACAAGGGTGTTCGGAGTTTCAACGGAATCCATGCAGCTTTCTTTCGACTCCAGAGGTAACTGTGTGCCTACAATACTCTTGATGATGCAGAGACGCCTTTATTCTCAAGGTGGCTTGCAGGTAAAACCCCAAATGTTTCACTATATATCTACCAATGTCTTCACAATGAACGAAAACTTTCCAGCTGTTTGGCTACAAATTGTAATTGAAAAAAAAAACTTCTCAAACTAAATTTCACAATAAGTTCATAATGTTTAATAAATGCACTATATTTTGATATTATCACGAGTTAGTAATAGTTCATGTTTATGTATTGCAATAAGATGTTTGTCCCTATTTTCTTAATCTATAATACCATAATTACACCAATTTTTTTCTTGAATAATTCTTATTTAAGAAGAGTAAAAATTATAAATTATAAGTACTTACCAAAGCTTACAATAATCCTTTGAATTTTTACAGTCAGAAGGAATCTTCAGAATAAACCCCGAGAACGGCCAGGAGGAGTATGTACGAGAAGAGCTGAATAATGGGCTCATTCCAGAAAACATAGATGTACACTGTTTAGCAGGACTTATTAAGGTACTTAAACTGCTTCATCTAAAATAACGCATCAAACCTAGTATATTAAGTATTTCGAGACGGAGCAAGTATATATTTTGAAGTGGAAGCTACACATGCAAGTCATGTCTATAGCTCAACTTAAGATGTAGATACGGTATTCTACCGAAAGAGAGTAATATCTATCGGTGGTTTTGAGTTTGCAGGCATGGTTTAGAGAACTGCCAAAAGGGATACTGGATTGTCTGTCACCAGAGGTGGTGATGCAAGCCAATTCAGAAGAGGATTGCTTTCGCATTGCAAGGCTCCTTCCTCCTACAGAAGCAGCCCTCTTAGATTGGGCAATTCATCTTATGGCAGATGTTGCTCAAATGGAACATCTCAATAAGATGAATGCACGTAACATCGCAATGGTTTTCGCTCCAAATATGACACAGGTGAGCAAAATATCACGTTCAAACACGATTACTACAAACAACTCTTCTTCCCTGTATAATGAGATTGCTGAATTCTGCAGATGTCGGATCCTCTGACGGCATTGATGCATGCAGTCCAAGTGATGAATTTCCTCAAGAATCTGGTGGTGAAAACATTGAGAGACAGAGAAGATTATAAACTAGAAGCTGATTCATTGTTCAACTATTTAGAGCCTTCAGATGAAGATGGCCATCACAGTGTTAGCAATCAGGAAGCTGATGATGATGAAAGTGAGGAAGAAGAAGAAGAACCAATTATGCATCTGCCTGAAGAGAATATTGGCAACAAAATCATTGCTCATACTGAGATTATAATACCAAAACCAAGAAGTCTGAGGACTAAACTAAACCAGGACAGGGCAAATCTTTCAAACAGTGAAAGTAACATATCCAGAAAAAAATCTCAACTGCCAGGCATTAGAGTTCCTACAGATGATATTCCAGAGAAAAACAAGGGAAAAGGTCATATTAGCAGAGTAAATTCTCACACTGAACGAGTTGCAGTCTGGAGGTGAAGTTGAGATAAACACACAATTACTTCTTTTTTCTTCTCTTCCTGGATCGATCACAGGAGGTTGCAATTGTTATCCAGCTTCATTGCATGGTTTTGGTTGTGGTAGAAGTAGTTATTTGGAATTTCATGATCTAATGTATGATTAAATTCAAGTTCTTGGCATATTTATGTTATTACTAGCAAAGACCATTTCCTCATATTACCATTCTGTTGAAATCCAATGCTTAGCTGGACCGAGATGTATAATTAGTCAGTCAAGTCAAGAAAATGATTACAATGACAAAAGGTCCTGCAAGCCTAGTACAATGCAAGTGAAATTGCATGTCAATAGAGAAAAGTGGCAATTTTTTCTTAACAACATATCATACATTAACATCAAACAGAGGAAATTACAAGGCTTCTCATTCCGACTTAGAAAGTTATCAGGGAAATGATAGTTTTGATCTTAAAGTACGATATGCAATAGTATTGTGGAACCTCTTAGGAAATCAGCATAACATCAAAATGCCAAGGAACCCGGGCTTGGACAAGCCAAACTATTGCATGTCTTCCTCATAAAATCTATTGGCCAACAAATCATCCATAAATCTCTAAAACTCATAAAATGTACCTCCAATGGCAAAGTAGCAGATTCAGTGGATCAGCTCAATGCAGGTAGCTCTGGTTGAAAATAAACTACCTATTGTCTAATCCTTGGCTCCAAACCCACGTGGACCAGGTCTTGACGAAGAGTCCACAAATTTTTTTCTTGATTCAGCTCTCTTCTTTCTCCGAGCCGTACCAGGTGGAGGAGCCTAGATAATGAATAGAGGAAATGGGTAAATAAAGAAAGAAGTGATTAGAGTTTTCCAGAAATCAACAACTCACCAGATACACAGCAGTCTAACTTTCAGACTGAAAAAAAAAAAAAAATTGTTTCCTTTTTTTGAAACGGCTAAGATTACAATACTTTACTCATATACCAACCACCTTATGCCTCACCAGGAATCGAACTCTGCACCTCCTCCTTACCACTCCAGCTCCACCACCTTATGCCTCCCAAAAAGATTGTGTAGTACTGTATTTATCTTTTTAATATTGAATTGGCTCTGATGAGTCTGGGTAGTGTCACTGGTGAGTGGAAAGTTGGGGTGATCATTTGCAAAATTTGCAAGTGGAGAGTTTCATTGGATGACAATTTAATTTGGACTTTATTTCTTTTGATCTAGAGTTTCAGGTATATCAAGCAATCTACCAACAGAGTTATAGGAAAGATTAGTGTAGTGTGTTATGGGGTTATCCATGTTAAATCTGTGGGTTATGAAGGATTATGGTATTAAAGATTCTTGGAGTAAATGTTTATTCAAGCTGGTTTTGATGATGTTCCAAACTTTATTCTATTTGCCAAAGGTGGAAATGTTTATAGGAAACTCTCATATCTTGCAACCTATAGTCGAAAAGATAAATCTTGTATGTTGATTGGCATACTAATAAGAGCAAGTTATGTACATATAATGACAGCTCAATAAACGCCCACTGCTTATCAAAGTCAAAGAAGGCAACATTAACTCCAGGTAAAAAGACCAAAATGCCCAAACAGGAAAAGGTAAAGAAAAAGACTTGGATAAAAAGAAAGGAAAAATGAAACCATCAGCAATGGCAGAGCTCAGCCAGCTGAAAACAATCCTCCATATCAAAATAAGCATCGTGTGCAAGAGAAAGATCTCTACGTCTCTCCGATCAACATTAAACATTTTGTTATGTAGGGCTAATGCATGCATTTAGAATACGATGTCCAAATCTAAACATTAGATGGTTATAATATAGCTAGATGTGTGATGTTCATCCCGAAAGACAGTACAGTCTATCGTAAATTTGTGTTCTGTGTTTTTTACGTATACATTTTAGTGCTCCAAGTCTTTTAATGTGGTTGATTCTCACAAAAAAAAGAAGTCTTTAATGTGGTTGCTCATGTAACATCTTCTCATGAGTGCTCGTTTCTAAAATTCACACTTGAACTGTGTCATTTCATTTTAACCAGATGTGCTCGTTTCTGAAGAGGGACTGTAATTTATCATGGTAATATAAAGAGATATGGGGGTTGCTCTTTGGGAGTCTATAGGTGCGTGGTAAGGAAGAATATTTAAGTAAAGATGTCTATCAGATTAAAGTTTAGACTAAAACTGAAGTTGCAGATACATGAATGGTTTCTGCAGCATCAGTGGTTGACTTCCCAGTAACACTCGATGACATTTATATGCATGTTTGGTTTGCTAAAGCTATAGAATGCTGCTGTGTAAACAGAAGCTAAAGTTGTAAATTGTGTGACACCCAAGAGAAGCTTAAGTTGTAAATTATGAAATTTTATATTTCAGGGAAATATGTATTGGGACTTCACAAATTAAATCTTTTATATTGTGTTCTATTTCTCTTTCCTTGCTCTGCACAAATGCATAAATGTAAACAGTAAACAGGGTTTTCGTATTCCAATACTCATCACCTGATTTGCACTATTGTAACAGTTATCCTGCTGCAACATAATCAACGTCAATATATGACACCAAACATGCATAGTGTGTTGCAAAACAAGAGGAATCATCTCAACTAATCAATTGTGAAGACTGAAGAGAGTTAAAATAAGAGCACCTGCTGTTCAGCTTGTAGTGCTTCCTGAAGATTGTTCAGAGAAGGAAGAGCTCCACCACTTCCCATAACACCCATTAAGTTCTTCATTCGTACACGCATTTGGAAAAGTTGAGCGACAAGTTGACTTACCTGAATGTAGTACAATTTTGATGTTTCACTGATCAAGAGTTGAATGTCTAATGGAAAAACGAAATAATAATTCCATGTGAGTCACATAAACTAATTTGATTTTCTTCCATATATACCTGTTGCTCAGTTTTTCCAGAATCTTGAGCAACTCTTTTCCTCCTGGCAGGTGATTCTGCCAATAGTTCGGGTTTTTCGCGTTCCTCTGAATACAAAACATAAGTTAGATGTGCATTCCAAAGTTTGGAGATAATAGAAGCAAGTTTCTGTGCAAGTTTCTAAAGATAACTACTCTAGTTTTACCACATTCTGCAACATTAATTCCTGGAACAAAATCACTCGTTTTTAATAACTCAGTCCCATATTTAGCTGCTCTTCAGAGAAGATAACTTTGGAAGAATCAATTACTAGCTCCACGAAGAAGCTTATCAGGTACTACATAGTATAATATCGAGTGTCCGAAAGCCTTGAGAACAAAAGAGATGATCATGAAAAAGTACCAGTTACTAAGTTCTTTAACAAAATTAAAACTGTTTTAGATAGATGGAATTGAATAACCTGGGGTCATGACTTCAATCATAGACTCCATAAACTTCAAGTTCTTTTCTGACTCTCGAATTTGTGCAGGAGTTACCTGTTAGAACATTCAACAATTAAGAACACTCATATTGATCCTGACAACTCAATCAACCTATCAAGATCATTATGCCTAAGATGAAATATAACTCAACATTTCTCCTTTTTATAATCTGTAGATAATTGTTATACAGTGCAGTATGGATACGTAAACTTTGAGGTGTCATTTAGGTAAGCAATTCACTTTCTATTACAGGCTATAGTAAACAAACATTAGCTATCCCCCAAGAACGGTTAGATATTTTCTAGGGTGCCTGGGTTAATTTATCTTCCTGTCATATTACATAATGGTAAACCAAAATCTTCCATAACAACATTTGGCCCACCAAAAGCCAGTGGCTTGGAGACAGTCCTGAGCTTATAATCTAGTAATGGGCAGATTTTTTACCTTTCCCATGCCTGGAATCATCCCAATAACACGGGACATTGAACCCATACGTGCAACTGCTCTAGTTTGCTTCAGGAAGTCATTGAAATCAAATTTTGCACTCATGATCTTGTTCTGTAATTCTTCAGCCTCTTCTTGTTGCATCTAACCAATTTATACCAGATATCTAATTAAGATAGTTCCATTTGACAACATAAAAAAATTTAACTGTTTTGTACTTACAGCTTCTTGAGCTTTCTCCACAAATGACAAAACATCACCCATTCCTAGGATACGTCCTGCCATGCGATCTGGATAAAAAGGTTCAAGGTCTTCCATGCGCTCCCCTCGCCCAACAAGCTTGATTGGCTTGCCTGATACCTGTGTTATGATCAAAAAAGCAAAGTCTGGAAACATATTATACAAGTTTGAATTTACTACACAAGTCCAGAGTTCTAAATTAACCAATGAAAATCTTCATAAAATACTCCGTATAAGATCGAATTGATCTTACACATAATGATAACAAAAAAACAATTATAGCTACACCTACAACTAACATATAATTCATGGAATCTAACTCTAGGAGATCGAATTGATGTTACACAATAATGATAACAAAAAAGAAAAAAAATAGAGAGAAGTTGTTGGCTGACCTCTTTCACACTCAAGGCTGCTCCACCTCTAGAATCTCCATCTAGCTTAGTTAGGATGGCACCAGTAATTCCAATTTCAACATTGAATGTTGTAACCAACGCTATTAGATCATGAGGACAATAGCAATTAAAAGTCAAAACCTCATAATATAAACATTTTAATCTGTTTTAAAAAAGTCAAGGATCCTGATATTGATTGTATACGAAAAGGACCAATCAAATGATCATGAAACATTTCTCAAGTTATTACAAGGGATGTTTTTGAATTACACGCAGATTATAAACAAACACAGACACATTATAATGCACCGTCGCGCATGATCAACATAAATCATGTTACATTATTAATGGACTTGAGAAACAAACATGCATAGTTACATACCAGCTGCTTCCTGGCCAGTCATTGCATCCACAACAAGCAAAACTTCAGTAGGATTTAGCACTCTTTTGACATCTTTAAGTTCTTCCATCATTGCTTTATCAATCTGATGCGAAGACAGGTTCAGTTACATCTGGATTTCCAACTTGAATTGTTCGTGATGATTATTTAATTGATCATAGCCCAATTACCTGAAGTCTTCCAGCAGTATCCATTATGACCACATCTACGTTCTTCTTCTTGGCCTCAGCCAGACCTTGCTTTGCTATTTCTGCAGGTTTAATCTCATTGCCTACCGCATAAACAGGCACCCCAACCTAATAAAGCTTTGAGTATATTAGATGATGACATTGAAGCATGACATGTCAATAGAAATGGAAACAGAATCCAATCAAACTAAGAAAATAACATCAATCTACTCTATTTCAAAACAAACTAAGATATTTCAATCTACTCTATCGGAGTATAGTACTTGTCATACATGATAGAACAATATGTGGAAGGATTACTCCAAGGTTTTTAATACAAGCAAATGACCATCAAACATACAGGACTATTGAAAACCAGGTGAACTAAATTTTTGGAGAAAAGGTAATAACGAAGACCTTCTACTCGAGTGGTTTAAGGTGAATTAAAATTGTTACTCTAAAGTAATCCCAAGCAACATTCCTCTTTGTGCGAAACAAGTGCTACTACCTCAAATTGCCAGCTGTCTACACCTGACCACAGAAGAGTTCAGCTAAACATAACATTCCTCAAGTTCCTCCAGTCGTTATTTCAGTCTTGTGATGTATCTCAAGTTTTGCATGCAATTTTAGTATGTTTAATGAACTTATGAAAACACATACAACTTATGGAAAAATTAGTTATCACTTGTCAGTTGTCTAGTTAAAACTTAAGTATACTTCTGTACTAAAATTTCTATATCATTTCCCAAATTATCCCCCCAACTCAACATTCTGCTCTTTCAGCTTCACGTTTAAAGAGACGAATTCTACACATTCATCGAATATTGGCTTTGCTGTGTGATACAGACTGGTGACTGCCGCTGAATAAAGTTGTAAACATGCCTGTCAGACTACCAGCAACTCATATAAGAAGTTACTCGAGTTTTTTTGGTACTCAAAAAAGACTCTTACAGAAAAAATAAGAACAATAAAAAGCAAATTCAGATATCATATTCCTGGACATTGGAAATACAAATACGGGTTTGAATATACATAGATATGAAACCTTCTTTGTATGCATACAGTCTATTACACATTACTCTCATCTCATGAATCCATCAACTTGACAACAAGCAGGGATTCATTAATAGCAAAAGATCAAATAAGTAAATGACTCTTCATATTAAAGGATATCTTTGGGGGTGAACTTACCTGTTCACCTAAAATAACCAACTGGTCGATTGCAGCAGGTCTATAAATATCTCCGGCAATTAGCATGCAGTTCTTTCCCTGTTATCCAACCGAAGCTTTAGTTAGTCAGCACTCAGCAGTACAATGGCATACACCATTTAGAGTAAGGAAAGAGGTCAGGGTCCAGAATTAAAGAATTAGAATGCATACCAGCTTTTTAAGATACAAAGCTAACTTTGCACACACAGTTGTCTTTCCAACACCCTGCAGCCCAGCTAATAGAATCACCGTCGGGCCAGACTTCGCAAACTCTAGCTCAGAAACCTCACCTCCCATCAACTTTACAAGTTCATCACTCACAATCTGCATGGATCATCTGATAGATGTTAACATTTATAGTTACATTTTTAGGTTTTCTAGGTAACAATCACTTTACCAGCTTACTCAAAATCAATGAATTTGCATAATTCATGGAAAATCTCACAAAATAAATACAACTTTTAAGACATAAAAATTTCTTATAATGAGTTTGAAATTTAGCGACAGAGGGCAAACCAATTTTATTCTTGGTCTTGGGTCACGTGCTTTATTGAACAACTTGAGACACCAAAAAGTATCTAACAAACAAGGGTTGGGCTATTTTTAGTACTACGTCGCATTGTACTAACATTATTCTAATATTCAAAACATGACAAATGACACAATTAACAATTAAAAAATCATCTATAAAACCTTTAGATTTCAAATAATTAGAATACCACTCATTTAGAATTTTTTTTGTAATTACTTTTAATAAATAATAATCTTCACCCCTCAAACCACCACCCATCTCCGGCCACCACTGCCACCATAGTCATAGTTAATGAAAATTTCCCAATTCATTTCCGCTAATTCCATAATGGCATCTAATGTGCTGGTGTGCTCAACCTCCCACTGTTGCCAACCCCCACCACCAGCTCCGGCTACCCACTACCACTTCCAATTACACATTTGGATTTGGGTACAATGTTGTAGCAATTTGAATGAATGTTCGCGTCAAAAATTTATGGTTACATTTCTCCCGTCTCAGAATGCTACATTGATATGAAAGATGTTGCAGGGCCTTATGTTTCTCACGATGGGGCAATGCTGCAGTTTCACAATTCAACGTTATGTTTGTCAATTGAAATCACATATGGGCCCAAAACGATAATTAGACTATGTGAACCCTGTCTGACAACGTTTCCCACAAGTTTAGGGTTTATTACTAGCATAAATCTTGCTCGATATTTCACACCATAAACTACGATTAAGCATCTTTGATCTTGATTTTGATTCAAATTTGGAATTATGAATTGTAATTTTTAAAATACAAAATTTTGATAAATAGAGTTATAGCTAGAGACCAATGTAATATAAAAAAACTGAAAAATTGGTTCATAGACTTATTTAAGACATGTTTGTATGGGTTGTTAAAAATTCTTAAACTCAAGTTCAACATAAAGGAGCAATTACATTACATCATTTAATGTTATAAAGTGGAGAGAGCAATACATTAATGCTTGTTATTCATTTATGCAGCACCATTGAGTTAAAATGTTGTAGCGAGTGTAAAACCCGAGAATTTATTTTTTAAATTGTATTATCGTAATTACTTTAATAATTTATTCGCAAAGCCTAGACCTTGAATTTAATTCAATTGATTGCTTCTCTCTCCTGTTTTGGTCTCAACCTTTGCGACGCCACTATCTTTACGTTTACACTCATGTTTTGGTCCATCTTCATTATCTACTTGATTAGCCTAATTGATGGAGGATTAATTAATGACCAAGAAAGTTGATTATTTTGTCCCCTTTTTACTTCCTTTCACGTGAGTCTTCTTGGATTTATCAATTGGGGAATTAAAATCAGTCATCATCACCTTTATTGTTGATCACGTCATTAACCTTATGATAATTTAATTAATTTCTTTATTAACCTAGGTAATCAGTATTTAGTTAATTACTGTAGCAGAGTAGTACTAATAGTATGGTCCTACCCGTCAGATTGTAAATTATTAGTGTTGGTTTATTTTCTGTTTAGGTGGTGAGTAAACCGTCGATCGTGTTTGGTGAATTCGAGTAATCGAGTTAAGTCGTCTAAGGTAGGAGGATTTCTTGACACCGAAGCTTCTATTTTCGTATTATTACTATATGTAGTATTGTTTTATGATTGCAAACTACTTCTATTATATTGAGTTATGGGATTTGATATAAATAGACTTTTATAAGGATTAAGTGTGTACCCAAAATTGTATTTTTTTATGTGTGTGATGAATATAAACGTTTTGTACAAATGCATGGATAAATGTCATGTTTGAGCTCTCATATATGTCTGTGAATTGTTATGTACCCTTCGGGGAATTGTCTGGCTGGTGTACTCCCCTATGTTATGTTACTGCTTTGTTGGTGATTATGTTTATGTTACGTGAGCCAACCTCTGTGTCACCAGACTTATACTAGTGGCCATAGGATCATGTTTCTTGAGCCGTAATGTCACGTTCTATGCCATGCAACTTTTGTATATGTGTGATATTATTGAATATATATGTACGTACTTTTAAATGACACTACTTGATCCGAGTGGAAGTGTCGGGAACTCACCCTTACACCCTCCTTTTTCAGACGATCAACAGGACGAGCAAAGTTAGATTGTTGCTTGGAGTTCGAGTTAGCTATTGTTAGAATTACAGGACGAGCAAAGTTAGATTGTTGCTTGGAGTTCGAGTTAACTATTGTTAGAATTCTCTTTTATTCAGACCTGGGTGTTATTTTATTCGAGTTTTTTAGACTTGTAGTTTTACTGACCTTTGTTATTTCAGCTTAGAGTCGCTCTGATACTGTACTTTTGGACACAGTTGTTTTTAAAGTCTTTACTTCCGCAATTGTTATGTTTATGTATTGTTTGTGAGGCTTCGTGTTGGCGTAAGACCATCTTACGATACACGGCCGGTCGCGTCTTTTGAAAATTAGTCAAAATCTTTATTTTGGTTTTGGGGCGTAACAGCGAGAATCATCGTTTTTACTTGAGATCCTCAATGAAATGCTGCATCATAATAGTAACATTGTTGCAGCATTGCTTATTGAGTTTCTTCACATACTTGATTTTTTACAGAGTCCGGCCATGCCTACTGAAACATAGTGGATGTTGGATTCTGGTGCATGATACATCATCTAAACTCATTAATTTTTTAGTGGATGTTGAATTTCGGTGGTTGTCGGATTTCGGTGGTGCCTAAGGTTGTCGGATAGCGTGGTGCCCGAGGTGGTAGTCGGATTCCGGTGTTACTAAGGTGGTCGCCGGATTACGGTGGTGGTTGTCGGGTTTCGGTCAATGGAGAAGATAGAAAATATTTTTTACATTAAAATGAAGTAATTGATTTACTATAATGAAATAAAGTTTAATAATTAAAAAGGTTTATTTAATTATATTGCGACATAGCGCAACGTTATTATCAGTGCGACATCCCATCGCATAAACAATAATTCAATGGACGAGACTGAATCGATGATCTAACGGTTTAAAAGGGTGTACTATTATTAGTACAGTGCAACAATACTAAAATTGGTTATGCCCAACATGCAAACAAGACCTCTTTGTAATGTAGTTTCTTGAAGGAACATGCCAATGTAGATGGATAAGTAGAATAAGCAAACAAGACAAGCATACACAAGATTTACAGTGGAAAATCCAGAGGAGAAAGGCAACAACACTAGGTATTACACAAACTTGAGGAGGAAGTTTAGTACCATAAGAATACCTTAACCAATTGCTGATCTGGGCGAACTCCTCGAGTTACTCCAGTACCAATTGCTTGATCGGTTACTGACTGAACAAATCTTCTAGCAACAGGAAGGCTAACCTGTAAATGTGAAACAGCCTAAGGCACAAAACAAGGATGGTAAATTCTTATCACATCTCTGTGTTTTTTAGACAACTTACATCAGCTTCCAGAAGAGCTCTCCGTATATCTCTCATAGGCTCCATCATGTTTTCTTTGGTCAAAACCTCTGAATCATAGCAAATGTTGCATGAAGAAACACTTAGTGTTTTTTTTTCTTTCTTTTTTTTTTGTAACTCATAAAGAAGACTAAAGTGCACACCACCACAACAACAATAACAACACCAGCAATTATCTATTACTTTTTCTTACATTCAAATCATAGACCGGCATAAATCTCATAGGTTTCCTAAACACCAGTTAAGTCAGTGTTCTATCGCATCCCGTCCGACATATTTTTAAAAAATTAGCCTTACATGACAAATTCTTGGGGTCAATTAAATTCTTAGACATAACAAAGAAAAGCACCACCAGTCCACCCACCCAAGTGTTGGCTGCTAGGCGCATCAAACTAAGGCTGGTTATAGAGAAAATGGGGGAAAAACCAGGTTGTGGTTCAACATGGAATCAACAGTTGCTATTCACTTGGAAATTCTGCAAAATTTTGGAAAATGTAAAACTAAATACTCCCTCCCTCCCTCCGTTCCAATTTCAACTTCGCACTATCTCTTTATTCACTCTTTTATTGAGGAACCAACCACAAAATAACAAGTGTTTTTCCCTAATACACTTTCTTCTCCCTCTTTTTGCACAAAGTCTATGATTTTTGGTAATTATTTAGAAACCGTCTCAAACGACAGAAGAAGAAATTACCTTCACCCTTGAGCTTGTTCCAAGCTTGTTCGAGGCCAGTGGTTAGCTGACCAAACATTTCAGCTCTAACAATCATCATATCCCTACTTCGTCTCACTCTGCCACCACCATTTCTGTAACTAATTACACTCCGTACTTGTCTCTGCATAAGAAAATCGATTGATGTAATTAAACTCAAAATAATAATAAGAAGAAGAAGAATAAAAAAAACTGGGGTTGAATTATGATCGACTCACTGTGGAAGAAGAGTTTCGATAGGAAAAGGAGAGATGCTGCTGCTGGAAGGAAGAAGAAGAAGACGAAGACCTGCAGCAGATGGGAAAATGGCGGGAAAGGGAAGCTGTTGAGAAAGAGGCCTCCATCATCATCACCATTGGGGATTGCTTCTTCCTTCCGGATTGGATTTTCTTTCTTTTATCTATATCCGAATGGAGTTGGGAGCCTATCTTCTTTCGGGGGTTACCATGTTCAAATATGTACACATATACCTCATTCTATTGAAATTACCACAAAATACAAGTCTAATAAAACATTTCATTTTATTTTACATAGTGTAATCGACGTGCATATCTAAAACTCGTGTAAGTATTAAAAAAATATGACATTTCATAATGTTTAAAAAACAGTTTATTAATATAAAGATATGGCATTTATGTCATTGTGCGTTCTAAGGCACAATTAGCTCCACAGGCCATAATGCCTCAACGACAAAGAGATTTTTCCCTATCCAGGGTCCGACGCACTATGGGATTTGATCATCACTAAGAGGCTACCGATCGTACTACAAGACAGATAATCTTGTAGAATCTGACCATTGGTTGTCCTGAATATGCTCTACGGCTTGACTACACCATGTGCCTAGTTGTCTCTATCATATTGTTTGATATTATTCGAGTGTTAGACTAAGGTGGGACTAATGTCACCGCCGGACAAAGAGCTGCAACAAAGGCATAAAACCATGGTTTGTCATTGAAAAGGGTAATGTGGATTTTCTACACAAATATAACTAGTGAGTGCCAAGAAATGGTGGATAGAGTCAGATGGTGGATCAATCATGGATTTGACTCCTCGACAATTTGAGGATTCGATCAAGGACTTCTTCTTTTTTTTTTTTAAATAAAGGGGTAAGCTCCCCCAACGGTCGACTAAGATAGCAAAAGAAATGTAGACACTGCATTTTCTAGTATGTCTGAACAAAGTCCACCCGAAAGTTAATGGTAGTATTACAACCAAAAGGAGAAGATATCCATTAGCTCGAGGGTAACTAAACAAGTAACATATGATGTTCCTTATGGGATTGCACACAAAGTAAATGGGGAGGGGCAAATATATTCATGGGGGCTTGAAAGAGCCATTACAAAAAGTGGCCTTCTTGGGCAGATTACAATGTTGATAACTAGAAACTAGCCAAATACAAGGACAAAGAAGCTCATAACACTTAAACCCTACAGGTTCGACCTCCAAACCAGCACTTGTAATCAAACAATGACCAAGATTAGCATAATCTATCAATAACAAGCAAAGTGCAGGGAGTAACCAACATAGTAAGCAGCCTATCTTACTATTACAAGGAGAAATCTGACGACTCTGCCAAAAATAATACACTGCAGAGATAACCAAATCTAAGTAAGCAATAACAGTGTTTTGAACAATCCAAAGATGATACAAATACAGCTTCAAAGCCTGACAAGGCAAGTTTTTATACTGATGCAGCCTGAAATCCATAGAGCAAGTCTTCACCAAAGAAACTGCAATGCACCTCAAAGTATGTCCGAGCAGAAGTGAATTTGTCAGCCTGAGATAACAAAAATATCCAAAATACCTCTATACTAAAAAGTTAGACCTATACAAGATCCACACCAAACCCATAGGTATACCAATACCAAGAACAACCAATCAGCCATCCAGGTACAGAAGAAGCTAGTAAAGAAACATATTGTTGATCCAGGAGAACAAAGATATAATACCTCAATTCTGCTCTATAACAATAATGCCTAACTATCTTAACAAACAAAACACTAACAAAAGTCCAGTACCACCCAGTACCAATATCAATTCCTTTTTTTTCATTTTTCTTATTTTTTAACATATTACTTTTTTCCATCCAGGTCTTGGTTTTCTAATGAGAGTATATGATGTGCTTTATGGAGGAAAATCTGAAGACGTTGATAACCATGAGGAAGAGAAATCTGACTTCGAAGTTGAACCTAATTTTTGTTACCACTACCACCACCACCATTGTAACTGAAGAAGAAAACATGCTTCGGTTGAAGAAGTTTGTGAGAATTTTGACGATTAATTAGTCATGGGGAGGAAATGTCCGCCAAAGCAACCTACGAGGAAACTGAACCACCCGTTTCTGATTATTTGGAGATGGAGCAAACAAATGATACTACTCAGATGACACCATCGGATTCACTTTTTGTTCCCTACATTACAGTGTTCCATACATACTAGCCCTAGCTCACACGCGAGACTGGCCAGGAAGTTTCAACCCCATTTATCGTTTTTATTTTTCTTTTGATTACCGTTTTATATTAGTTTTTCTATTTATCCCATGGTAGTTTGTAAAGAGTAGTCATAGGAAACATGAGGCGAGGAGCTAAGCATGGCTACGAAATCGTTCATCTTGACAGGAAGGATGCAAGGAATTCCTTCTCATTCGATAATGTATAGCAACAATCACGCGTTTCAGGAAAGTACATTTTCTGTAACAACCCAAAAATTTGTATTTCGATTTAAGATGTATTAGAACGAACCGAATGTCGGAGCTTAGTTTGTGGATCCTTGCCCGGTTTTTTTGTCCCTTCTCTTCGGCCCAAATTTTATCAGGACCAAGCCCAACCCTCTTACTCAAGCCTACCCAATTATTTCATTTACTACTATTATTAATCCCTTCTTCTTGAGTTACAAAACTTGACGAGACACTCTTCTTCTCTTATAAAACCAAACGTGGGTCAGTATATGGAATCTCACATCTCTTATCAATCCTTACATAATTTATTCACCTTCAAAATTGTCATCACCTTTGTATTATGTCACAAGAAGCTGAGGACGGTCCAACATCCATCCAGATTGGTGTGGTTCTGTTGCACTCGTATTTGGCTAATTTTTTTTCAGGCAAGTTTCCCTAGGACTTGCATCACAAAATGCTTAAACGTATGATGTAAACCTTGTGTGGTTTATTGTTATTTATGGTATGAAATGATTTCTGCAAGTATTCTTCAAATTAGCTCATGCTAAGGGATTGTTAGTTGAAGAATTATAATTTATATCACATGTATTTGTTCGGTCACGTATTTAATGGCATGTTTAGGCATAATCTGGGTATCTATAGTAGTATGGCGTTGTATTCGAGTTGATTAGATGGAGTTATCAAGTAATCATGTTCAGAGGAAGTTAAATCAACAATAAACTTTTCATGACCAGTATTGTATGTATGAGTTGCTCAGTGGAGGATTATTGTTGTTTTCATCACAAATATATAGTTATGCATTAATCATTCTTTGGTAGTTAGTAAACAATAACATGGCCATGATTCTGTTTTGTGAGACACTTACCAGCTGCATGAATTATGATTTGGTTTCGGTACTAACTAGATTGTTATGCCTTATGATATACTTTTCTGACAATCAATAATGTATCTGTTTTATATTCATGTTGCATTTTTCAAACACTAATTCATTCATTAGTTTAGAGTTTAGGAACATAAATTCACTTAACATGATGTAAGTCATAGAATTCAAATTAAATATTATGTAACATTTAACGGGCTCGTAGAAAAAACTTTAGCACCACGTTGCCCAAGTCAAATATTCAAGTTACTCATGTTATTCACAGTGGGAAGGGGTACTAGTACTCAGACGGGTAATTCATTTCATATCATGTATATCCACCATAGGCTACGGTATAACCTACTATAACAAGTGAGCTCGCGAATAAAAACAAGAACCAAAGTTAATGCCAAGTCATTGTTCAAGGTCAGATTATAGGATTGCATTGCATTAAGCCAAGAGTAAAAGATGTAAAAGACGCAAAGATAGAATCCTTAAGTCATGGCACGTGCATGGAGTTTGCCCAGTCGGAGGTCACGGCTGACCCCTTTATAAATATCAATTTTAGGTGTGGAAGCTGAGCTTTAAGTGGAGCATTACCAGAGCAATGATCACTAGCTACCACAAATGTTCAGACCATTTTCAAGTTCATGCATTATAAACTTTGTACTAAAGCTTTATGATTTTCAAGTTTTGCTGCAATATTTCACTAGTCCACGAATTAGAGTGAGAGTTTTCATGTGAAGTAAAAGGATGCATATAGCGTCGAACTATGTTTTATATTTTTCAAGTAAAGCTCGTTAATTGGATTTTCAAGCTCACGTACTAGCACTAGTTGTATTTTTCATAAAAAAAAAATTAAAAATTAGGGCGCTACATTTTCAACTTTATTTCTTTCTAGCCTATTCATTGGGGAACATCACTAGTCTAGGTTTGGGGAGGGAGGGAGGTATCTTTCTTGTACTCATCCATATATGTGGTTGACGTGTATGTCTGTGTCATATGTGTTTGTATGTATTTCCCCCTTCATCATGTGTGTCTTTTTCTTTCCATGTGTGCGTGATTTTCTGTTGAGTCTAAGTTTGTCTCCTAAGTCGAGCGTATGTTGCATGTACTAAACCTGTGTAATGCTTTTTTATTGATCTCTAATTATTAGTAGTTGGCATGTTATTGATTTGTTAGGTTTGTTTCTCCTGTAAATCGAAATTTTGTTCTAGTTATGTAGTCAAAAAGCCTATGAGAAGGCCTTAGCCGAGGAAAACATATTGTATCGGCACTTGTGTGAGTAAGTCGGCAAGTCAAACTCCCCTATTTGCATCTCAACATGATCATGTGTACTGTGTGTTAGTTAGGTATGACGAACAACATGCTTTACATCATTCAATTAATCAACAAATCCAAGAGGATTCTATATGATGTTTTATTAATATGTGCCAGCTATTTTGAGTTGTTCTCCCAGGTGATTTGATTAATGTCTCATAGTGGATATGTGGTACTCATTATCACCTTTAATCGTGTTTGTCGTGTTTCAAATAATACCTACACACCGACGTGATCTTAAAAATTAATATGTTCGCTAGGTTAAGGGGGCGTATACCAAACTGGCACACACATAAGTGCAGACTTCCAGTAAAATAAACATTGCCAAAACAGTGAGACTAAAACAGTCCAGATGTGACCGATTGATAAGCATATGTGCCTATGAATGCCAAATTTTGATAATATAAGAGAATGATTCTATCACATTGGTCCAAGATGTTACGAGTGAGAAAAAAAAATATGACTCAACTGATTGAGGCAATACATGAGTTATTTGAGGTCAATTTGTTATGTGGCTCACCTTACTTATGTTCTTGTATTTCTTGAGTGATTATCCCTACTGGACACTTCCAGGAATGTGAGAGATAGTTGCATAGGATTCGCATGTGGGAAATTACCGGGTTAGACTTAAGTTCTATTTACTAACTTCTTAGATTTGTGTTTCTGCGAACATCAGTTAATTTCAAACCTCTTACATTGTTTGAGAATATTACTCGCAATCGTAGACTCAGTAGTTTGGGAGCTAGACTTTTTCTATTTTCATGTCTTTTTATTTTTCAAGGATTTTTAAAGAGTATGTTGCTTGAGGACAAGCAAGGGTTCGGATTGGGAAGTTTGATGAGTCGATTTTACATGCTCTCATTTTATCTTGTTATACCATCTCATTGTCATCCTTAAGATTTATTTATTTTTTAGAATTCATCCTTAAGTGTATTAATAGTTGTTTTATTAGAGTTTTGTGCGCCCTCGTGTTTTGTGTGTTTTGGAGGTATTTGGTGAAATCGCATTGACAATAGGCACATTACATATTAATGTTGTAATGGATTCAATTAAGGCCTTACATTAGGCTGAAAAAATAGAGTTGATCGATCGAAACTAAAATGGATTCGAGTTCAGACGAAGATTTTAGAGCCGTTCAAGTGAAAGCGCGCGAAATTCGAACTACGATGGAGTAGCTTTCGCATTTTCTTCATAACTTTTTAATATGAATTTAGTATGAGTTAGTCTTGGTCTCCGCACGTAGGCAAGATCTACAACTTTTAAGAAGGAACCATATTCAAATTCCAACATTTAGACCATCAAAGCAACTAAAAACCCAAATCTTGAAGGGTTGGCGTACAACATCATCACCTTGCAAATGCCATGTGACTAGCAAATGAACTGGCGTACGGTACAATGGGGTTGCTAGATGCGTTTTGAGCCTAATTTCAGCCTGCTTTCGGTCAAAAAATGCATTTTTCACAATATATATCCAATTTTTTCAAGTTTTTTTAGTACATTCTCACAATTTTCTATTCTCAAAACACCTAAAACCTCTCAAGCCAATTATCTACCTATTACTGGAGGCAATTAAATCGGTTTTCTCTTGTAATTTAACTCTTTATCTACCTCTTGTGACACGAATAGGTAAAATTGTATCAACTCTTTATTCTTAATTTTTAGTATTGATTATGTTTATGGCATATTCATATATGATGTTGATTACGTTTATGCATATCAGGAGTAGTAAAATATCCAATTATAGAGTGGTGATGGATTATATGCATGCTAGCTAGAGTTCATGTATTCAATATATATAAGTTGTGACTTACACTGTGCTCTATGGATTAAATGTGTATGTATATATGTTTGATGTTTTCTACTCCATATTTAATTATAGATTAAGCAGTTGGTCCTTTATCCCAAAACAAATATTGAGTTAGCTTACTACTCCCTCCGTTCCAGTTTCGATGTCATGTACGACCGTGCACAGGTTTTAATGAAACAAATTAACTAATGTATATTTATTGAAAGTGAAATAGTGAAATGAAGTTTGTGGGCCAGACACAGGTTTTAATGCAACCAATTTGGCCTCTTTTGATTATAATATTGAGTTGTGGGGTACAAAAATGACAATATATAGAAAGGGACAACGAATTTGAGAGAGCCCAAAATGAAATACGAGACATCCAAAATGGGACGGAGGGAGTATATATGTTCGTTGCAAACAATAATAACTACATTATCATGTTAGTTGTAGCTTTGTGGAATTGACGCCTTCACTAATATATTATGTTTCTTAAAACAAATTATCGTTAGTTCATTGTCATAGTCCTTCTTACCCTGCTTACTACACGGTTGATGTATCAACGCTAGAGCAATTTAATGATCATTTTGACGTGTCCGAGTGACAACTAGAGTATATCTACAATATTATTGTTGCATGATTCCTGCTAGATAACTTGTTTTCTATCACCACACCATAATTTTCTCTCGCATATCAACGTAGTTAAGTTGATTTATTTTCTAGTTAGTTAATATCATCATTTTTGTTGCCGAAGAAAACAAACACTTTACCAGTTTCATTATTGTTTATTACGATTTGTAAACCAAACTCAGCTTAGGTAAGTCTTTCGAGACTGATCTCAGGGTTCACTTCACTGAACTAGTAGTTTTCATAGTGATGAGAATTAACTCTAGGCTTTAAACAAATATTAGAACTTCAATTTGACACATAATGTGTCTTGCGACCTCTGATCGAAAGTTGCAGCTCTATGTTGGTCAAGATAACAACGAAGTAAAAGCCTACATTGGGGGGGGGGGGGGGAAAAAGGTTTTTTAAACCTTTTCCC